>QNGE01001691.1:0-82950 GCA_008508345.1 Paragonimus westermani
ATAGCCCATTGCTCAATGAGAAAAATGCTCTTCAAGGTCAGTCGGTGCATTATTATTCCATAACAACTTGAATTTCGCGGGTACGAAAGGAAATGCGCTCCTCAATATTAACTGTCCTTTTTCGAAACACGCGCTCACAAGTGGTGATCTTCCCTGAAAAGCGATCGGTGATACATTTCCGTGCGTTAAACGGAGTTGAATCGCTTTTCGAATAGTGGTCTGTAAAATCGATGACCGTATTTAGATCGTTTTTAAGAGATGAATGGACTAGCTTGAACGTGTAGTCTGAAATGGTGGTTCCGTTGACTGACGTAAAAAGCAGTCCAAGTGAACGTTCCGCTAGTTCAATGGCCAAATTTATTCGAATTCTTGATTCCGTCCGAGAGTAAAACATCACTTTCCGACAGTTGTACTAAAGTACCATACGACCATGAAAATGGATAGCTTTGGCCCATGAGACAAAGCAGAGTGGGATGAAACAATTTCCATCCAAGCGTAACGATATCAAGTTGCTTATATTTTGTAAACAACGTACCGAAAGGAAAGTAGGATGGAAGCAACCTGTGAAAAATAGTCCTCTGACGTCTTTCACAGGTTAGTTTTAACAACCGTCTTTATTTCTCAGACACCAAGATAACATCTTAGCCAGCGAACTCGACTCACCACCATCTCCCTTAAGGTAGTCAAAAGAATCCAAAGTTGGTGGACGGATATCACCTAACACTCTCTGGCCTGCTGAAGGTAGCCACTTTTATTCACCCACATCAAGTCGGCATTTGTTCAGAAACCAGATCAACTGTCAGTAGAATTTTATCTGTCCGCTTTACCAAGTGTATACTAAGAGCAGACAGTTCTAGAATGGATATTTCCCTATGCTGGTGTGAAAACAAAATATAGTACTCCTTTGACTGACAAAAAAGAATACGTCTCTGGGATAAGTAATCCGGATGATTCGGTGGATGTTACTGGAACCCACACCACAACATAATGTTATAACACGGAACGACCGAGCAAACGCAGTCGAGCTGTAACGATCCCTAAGAAACTGTCATATCATGGGACGACCGAGCGAACACAATTAAGCTGGAAAGATCCCTACGATGCAATAATACTGTACGCGCTGTTGTAACTCCAAAGAACCGACACCCAAGCAGACTATAAAGGAAAACCACTGGTCTTCGAAAAGAAAGCTTTCGCTGTCTCAACCTGAGGAAAAATTACAAGCGCAGCTCTTGCGTATTTACAGCTTGTCAGGCGACCTTGTGAATGATGTTCAATGAGGCGCATGAAAAGCGTCATGGATCGTAAATCAACGAAATAGCGTCTAGTATGCAAATCAGCACGGGAAAAGAAAATGATGGTGTGATGGAGTCGCTAAAAATAAAAAAATTCGAATTCGTGAAAGCAGTAAACGTTCAACGCCGGTTAATTGGATAGTTTAAAGGGCTTCTGACACATCCGACACATCCTTCCTTAAAATACTAGTATCGGAGGTTCTTGGGACTCAATTGGAAGCGTACAGTAAGTTTTCTCTTGCGGGCGGACCGTCGTCTGTGTGTGAGGATCTGTCAACCAGGCTCTGCTGTTGAGTCGCTGCATGTGCTGCGCTCTCCAAAATCGGCAATTTAAATTAAATGCTGAACGTACCCAAAAATTTGTCGAGCGGGATCTCTCTTTCACTGCTGCATTCTTCAGAGGTACTTCTCGAGTGTAATTGGTTTTTGTGTTGCGACCGAGTCTCGTTCCTAACAGCAAAATCGAAGCTGAAATTTCCTTTTTTTCACGATGCGGTCAGGTTTCCAGATTACACCCTCCGCTCGATAATCTCTGGTGTACACGGCTGACCTCACCTCGAATAAAGACCCATGCTCTACCGGTAACTTTTCTTGATAAGCCGTGGTTCTCGACAGCATGGAATGATGCATTGTCCGAAGTTTTCTGCCCATGAGTGCTTCTGCGGAAGACAGCTGACTTGGTGTAACACATTTGGGAGGGCTTCTGCAGGCAACCAAGAACTTTCGAAGGATATCTTCTGACGTTCCCTCTCCCCGTGACTTGAGAAACTCTCGCTTGAAAAGATCTACGGAGCGTTTAATCTGGTCCTTGAAACGGGGATGGTAGGGTGGAGAGCGTATGGGACAGATGACACGTGAAGTGAACTGTGTGCCGCTTTCTGATACGATGGTCTCCAGGAGTCCATGTTAACAATATTTTCTCACCAATACCTGCATTGTCTTTGACGTGGTAGAGGATGATGTGACGACAATATCCGGCCGTTTGAAATGGGCATCCACTAGCACCAGATAATGCCCTTCGTTGATGAGACCAGCGTAGTTGGTGTTTAGCAGCGACCAAGGTTTGTCGGGTTGAGGCCAGGGTACCGCTGTCAAGCGAGCGGTTTTAACTGCTTGTTGACAGCGCGTGCAGTCGTTTACGAACCCTTCCATGTCCCCATCCATACCGGGCCGATGAGCGTAGCCTCGTTCAATGGACTTCATTCGACTCATTCGCGGATGTGCAGAGTGGAACTGACAACTACCAAACACCGCGTAACTATTCACCACACATAGCGAGCTCCGTCTGTTGTGAAGTTGTTTCAATTTACCGTCGAATTTTCTGGTTGGCGAACCCTCTGCGGCGTACCGTATAAGCCGTTGAAGGATAGAGTCATCATCTGTTGCCAGCTGGATTTCAATAGTTGTGAGTAGCAGAGCCCTGACAGCCCTCGTGAAATAATCGACCACATAACATTCTGCCGTTACTGCCGCAATTACCGCTTCTTCGTTCGATGTGGGGTAGTCGCTAATTAGTCGCGATAGGACATCCACCTCACCAAATTCCTCAGTTTGCCGGTACTGGATTTGGAAGACGTAAACGTGGAGAATCAAGGCCCATCGTTGCAATCCGTTGGTTGGATCTACAGAGATACTTGTCTTGGGTCAAAAGATAAACAACAACAGCTTATGGTCAGTTAAGAATAAGAACTTACCCCCGTAGATAAAATTGTGAAGGCGCCGCATCGCAAACAAGAGAGTCAAGGCTTTTTTCTCGATCTGACTATATCGATTCTCCGCTGGTGTTAGACTTCGTGATGCGTGCATGACAGCCTTCTGGGTTCCATTGAAAAACGTGTGGAGTAGGACAGCAACACCATACTCCAAAGCATCAGCAGCCACAACTACCTGGAGTTTGAGGTCGTCAACAAGAGGTCGGTGCTGAACACTTACTTTAGTTGAGAAAACGCGGATTCACAATCGCTGGACTAATTCCATGGGACGTCTTCCCCTAGCAGTTTGTTCAGCGGTGGCCTGATATTAAGAGGTGTTGAAAGAAATGCCGAGCAATAAATAATTAGGCCAAGGAATGAACAGAGGAAACTCACACCTGTAGAAACCAGTATTCTCTGGATAGCGTGGATATTCTCCGGATCTAGGTGTCGGTAAACAGCATCAAAGATAATTCCAAAGGAATTGTCTGATTATAGAAAAACGTTGCAATTCTCCGGTCAAAGACGGGTCCGGTATCCTTAATACGTTGCAGTTCGACTGTTCATTTTCTCCAATCTGGAAATTGTTTTTTCTGGCATGACCTTGAACACGAAGCCAACATTAACCTTGTAAGGCAAGAATTGATGTAACAACTCAACATTTTTTTATCGAATATTTAAAATCTTGAGAACTATTGTTTAAGTGCAAGTGAGCCATCTGCCCTTTCCTAAACTAGAGTTTTCCTTTATTATTTTGTCCGTCTTACTACTTTTTCTCCATAATTGGTGTTTTGTACAATTAACAATTAATAATAATAATGTTATATTTCTCGACACGGTTGTGAGAAACATACTCAGGAGAGCGTGATCAGCGTAATAACTTTTAGCACGAACATATTCCAACACAAAATTTGAAAATCGTACAACGAGTCAACTATGTGAGTAGAGCAACAAAACAGAAAAACCAGACACTACAATGAGTGAAAATTCAAGTTTAGGCAGTAANNGGGGCTAACACACAACTCGCTCCGTGCCTCGCTAGCTTGACGCGCCTCTCTGTACTCTCTATTTTCCAGGGTCGGTAATAATATACGAAGTCAACGCGCTGAGACTTGGCTTTTCACTGTCGATCGATTGTCGATAGTGCTTACTGACAGGGTTGTATTTTGTTGGATCAGTTCCAACACACTCCCTAATAGGACGACCGTTCCCTGAGCGTTCCTCGAGTGATCTCTGAGTGTTCCAACCAGACACCTTGGGTAAACTCAGGGGACGGTGGAAGAAAAAATTGCGCACAGCCCCATTAAGCAATCCTATCATATGTCGCACATTTTCTATTCTCCTACAGAGCTCAGTAGCGTTAAACGTGAACCTAGTCTCTCAAAATAACGATGACGTAATGTTCCACTCCATGGGACACGATGTACAAAGCAAGTAGATAATCATACGTTATATTAAGCACAATTTTTACAGCAACATCTGTCATTTTGACGAGTATATAATTGGAATCACAGTGCAAAGATGTCGGTAATGAGATCATCGACTTCTTTCGTTGTCTGCAAACTCGCCTTCTGAATCCACTTTTGAATAGTCCCCGTGACGTCCGCGTGCGATACGCAGGGTAAGCCTTCTTCATGATGGACGCCACATTTAACAAGTGGTGGCTTATCGTGATCGAGCATACCAACGATGGCTGCGGTCAATGGTGAGAAGGCAATGGAGACACGATTGTTTATTCCTCCCCAGTTTGTGGTTTTCGCCACTTCATCCGTCAATAATGTTCTCACAACACTACGGGTGCGTTCACCCATGGATGTGCTGTGAAAGGTCACCTGCGTACTGTGAATTGGAAAAATTGAACATACCAGCTGGGTACATACTTTTGTTTCTTCCAGCTTCGTATTCAGCAGTTGCATGTCCCCTATGGACTGCATAGGGAATCGCACGGGAAAGTGTGCGGTAGATGACGTACCGGAGGTTGTAGGTTGGAATCGCAGTGTATTCAATTCCAGCCGTAGAGTATGCAACCCCTCGCGGATTCGGATGTTTTGGACAGCTAAATTCTCAATTACACCTGGTGAACACGGTGATCACTTGTATTAAACGAGCTTACCTTTCAACTCTCTTACTTCTTTGGCGGTGTCGTTTTCGCACCTTGCCTCACTGTGTGCCGTTGGCAAATTAACGATGGTGGATCTTGATGCTTACTGATTAACATTTCACTAATGACATGCTCGGGAGCACTAGGGCTGGAGAAAGAGGGCGGGTTCTTCATTGACATCAACCTCCATCGTGCTGGAGATGGAGATGCATGGGACATATTCTTCAATTGTGGTGGTGGTGGAGAATAGTCGATAATGACACCGTACGCTGAAGGTTCTCGTTTCTCTTCCACTTCATACTTGAAGTCAGAACGAACGATAGCTTGTCTGCAAAGGCGATTTCACTGTACCTGTTACGTTTGCCACCGCGATCCATTATGTCCGTGGCGTCAGACGATGGTATGTCTGGTAACTGTTCCAGTATTCGTTGGTATCTGAAAGCCAGTTGCAAGTCATCTAGAAAATCAAAAGCGCATACTTGTTGCGCGATGCATCTTGACTTTGTACAGCTGTGAACCAGTGAGTGCTGACATTCCACCCAAAACCAACTTGTGATGCTTCGTAGATGCTATTCCTGGCCAGAGAGCAAACCCTGGCTGCGTGAATCACGACCTGCGCACTATCCCCACGCCTTCATCCCTGAACTCCACCACCTGATACATCTGAAAATGAAAATGTTCATTAGCACAAACATTGTGTTGCTGCTCAAGAAAACTGAATGAAATTAGGTGGGATTTATTTTAGTTACAAATTTCCAAGTGTGTATTACTGGATAAAATACTAAACTGACCTTTAATGGTAGAAGCAGCCCTTTACACTGGATACGTTCACGGTTCACCCAGCAGGCGGATGTGTATATGTGAGAACACAGGAAAATGTACAGCCTACTGGGAAGCAACATCTTGTCGAAAAATCGCAACAGATTGCGAAACGCTGAATGCGAATGCGTCTTCCACCCTAGCCGGTGATTACCGCAGATAGTCTATCCACCAACACCACGTTGTCGGGCTTGACGTCACAGTACATCAAGCCTTCGTGAATGAACCTACACTGTTTGTTCGCTGTTATAGGAATGGGTGTTGCATTCGCATCATCCACGAGTGCACTGCCATCTGACAGCTCCACATGCATCCTTTCCGTTATGCGTCGGAAGATCTGCGAAGTGGGCATATTTGGAGATCGTACGGAACCGCGTAAAGTTCTCATGTACGACTCAAATGGGAATGCCGAACAAAAATCCAGCGGTTCTTGCAGTCTGACGTCCCCACACAAGTGGCTGACGCAGTGGAAGTTGAACAAGAGCTCTGATTCACTGGAAATATTAGCGAACTGAACCAATGTATTTTGCAACAAGGACCCCACGAAAGCCACATAGTGCGGACACCAATTTGGGCAGCAAAGCAAGTATATGAAAACTGGAAGGTTAAGAATTTTCTGTAAATTTTGTTATCCACCGATCATTTCAACGGCACTGTAACGATCTACGACGGAAATTGGCGAAATCTCGTTTCCTTCCAACGGTCGCAGTCCACCGCTGATTGACATCTCCTCGGGAACTCACATGTCAGGTGTCCTTTCAGTCTGATCAACCTACTGTTCAACTGAGTGATCTGTGATGACCCCAGACGGATTGTCCTTTCTCTTGGACCTGCTCTCCATAGGCTCATCAACCATTCTATCATTCCCAGGCACACCATTCACATGCACTCAAGTGGGAAACATGTTATCATGTCCACATTCAACCTTTCAAAAGGGAACTGATCAACGTGGTGTTCTTCTTGGCGTCGGATCCTGGAGTTGTCTGTTCATAAGTGGTGATTACTAGGAGGGAACACAATTTTGCGGTTCACGTACACTCCCGTTGAAGTGCGGCTTTCGCAACAGTGGTACCCAATGTGGTTTTCACCTGACGAATAAAGCTCTGGCTGGTGCATAACCAACTACGCAATCCAAAACGGCTTACACATGGTGAATATATGTTGACAGCAACAAACCATCCATCAATAAAGTCGACAAGTCTTCTATCACGCTATCCACATATTCTGTGATATTCACAGGTTTAAGAAGACCGCCGAATAGTCCCACGACAAAAGATGGTGTGAAAGGTGATGTCAGCCTTCTAAGAATGGGCCACAGTTGTGAATGTGAACTGCTGAAAAGGGTCACACCATCAATATGCAGCTGAAGTTTCAGAACATTTACGTATTTCGTCCATCGCTCACGTGCTGCGTGGCTTATGCATTCAGTCAAACCAAAGTGGACGTATCCTCCACCCTCGATGAATGTGTGTGCATACTTCCGTGGTGTTCCCAACAGAGTACATGCATCTAACGGCAGCTGGGGCAACACTTCCTTCAAGTGACTGAGCACAATGCCGACGGCTTTTACAGGCAGGCAGGCCTCTAGAGCAACAGCACGGATAACTTCTGTGGGTGTCCTCTTCCTCTCGTTCGTACCGACGACGCCGTCTGAAATGATGATGGCAGTAGTGTTGAATGACCTTGTTACATACCTGTGTCCCGCGCCATAGAGATATTTCTTGTCATCACTGCTTGAGTGATCGTCTAAGTGGAAGGCTGAAAAACATAATCAGCGTACCTTCTTCCGTTGAGGAATCTTCCATGACACTTTCCAAGACCGAAGAAGTGGTTGCAAGTGGACGTTGGTCTAGATTTTTAAATTCACATGAAAAATGTCGCTTACCCTGAAAGTGCCGCAGAACTGGGGATCGATTGCTTCTCCTCTGCCACAATAGCCGTGGATGTCGCACAGTTGCCTCCAGAACGCTCCTGGCGTGCTAGTTTAGCCAAATGGTAAACGTTAGCACGCGAGCGAACCCTCGGTCTTTTCGACTGCTTAGTGCTCATTTTCCATCCAACGAGTTAAGCAAGATGGCTAAAATTAATCCTTCGGCGCGGTCACCATCAATGCGAATTAATTCGACGAAGCAAAATTCACATGAGTGGTAGTGGTGGAAAACTCGATTCACCGATTATCCAAACCCTGACACAACAGAAGATCTGAGAAACGGCCAATCCAAATATCGCGTTAAAGATACAGCATCAGGATTGGACGAACGGTCTCAGTGTTGTGCCTTCCGTTATTCGCCCATTCATCTGTTCCGTATTCCACCAGTTAACATACAGTTTATGATGTTGCATGTGCTAATGAGATCAGCCGATGACAGGTTGTGATTCCTCTGATACTGTTGTACATCCATAAATTCGGCGTCTCAATTCATGAATAACAACTGCTTACTGCTACCAGTACCAGGACTTCTGCTTATCATTTGCGTGTGAGGTATCAATTCAAGTACGATTCCTAGGGATATTCGAAGTCCCAAATTCTGAGTATCCCGGTGGGGTAGGTATGCGGACAAGTTTTTGAGTGACAAAACAGGTGTGCATTATTTTTATGATCCTCAATGCCCACGGACTGATACACAGAAATAAGACACAACGAAGCTGATTGGAACACTCAGAGGTCACTCAGGGGACGGCTGAGTGTTCCAGTGTGCTATCAGGGCTGATTCTCGAACACTACCATCACATTTTAGCTGGAGAAGCCAAAAGAATGAGCAGGAAGCTTCCATGCAGTGCTTCTGCCCACTCCTTGTTCGTGGATTTTTGGCTGGTACCTAATTGCACTGAATTGCAACTAAAATTTTTTGGTACCGCGTAACCTTGACCTGACTTTTCTCAACGTTCGCCACCTTACGCCCCATGTGAGCTTATTTCTCAGAAGTCATCCGAACCTATTCTCCGGCATTGCTCTTCCGTTGCATGTAGTGACCTATCAAACTGAAAGAACTCCGACGTGCCTTTGAGTCGTTCTAATTTCATCGATACACACTCCACTTTATTCGTGTGCACACATTTCACATCCATCCGTTACCGTCCCAGCTTCCCTGTAGTGCCATCATATTTTGGTCAATTCTATCAGTGATTGATTAGTCCACTACAGTTTGTATCGGGAATGACGCGCGTCAGATCTAGCCGTCCTAGGACTCAGCAGGTATTTTTCCGGAGAAACGAACACTTGCAGCTGTTATGGGTTCTTACTATCCCTTCGAAATTGTACGTTGTCCTAACGGTGTCGGAAGTGGTGCCACTTTAAGCCAACTGACCTCTGTAAAGATCGGTGGAGTTGGCTGAATTATTCATCTTTCCTTCTCATCTGCGTGAGCCGTAGGTTTAACGGCAGCAGAAGCGTCAATCTGCCGCTGGCTAACCACGCGTTTCACGCAAAGTGAGTCAGTGCAAGAAACCTGTGACCTCAAGTGCAGGGCAGCTCTCAAATTTGTACTTCATTATGTTTCTTTCGTAGGGTGTACGATGAACGAGTTTCAACCGACCTCATTCGAAGTGAGTTCGGGACTATAGCCTCTAAGTGAATCTATTGAGCTTGCCCTCCTTAGTGCTGCAATCATCGAGAAGGAATTTGCACTTTCAACCGCAGGCTCATAAAAGGCCCAGATGAAATGAGAGAAAAGGCCTTCTGGGATAAGAGTTTTGATTGGGCTGTCTTGACAATCACTTTTCCAACTGAGCTAGCTATGTCAGCTCTGGCATCTCCACTCTGCTCATACGCATCTTGAAAATTTACATACCATACTCAGCCGAGAAACAGTTTCTGGATAAACGGTGACTTTGAAATCCGCCAATGGCAACTTGAAAGGCGTGTACCTCAAATGTTCTCCGCAAGAGAAGAGGAATCCTGATCGGAGGACCTAAACCATGGCGCGGAAAATGGACGACCTGAAGCTACAGTTGTGCGTTAATGTCGTAGTTTCTGCTTCCGCAGTTTCGAGGACGTAAGTCCAACGGCCGATCCTCCAAACACCAGTACAAAATGTTCAGGGCACTGAGATCGGTCGAAATCCGTCTTCTTTGTTACCGCCTTATTGTCTACTAAAGAGCTGTACATAATATTCTTCCTTCCAAAATCTGAAACAGAATAATCCTGCTAGGGAAACTTTCCAATAGTCACCAGGCGTTTCTCCGGCCAACTCTATTACGCATTACTACTGGTGATCTCGGAACATCACACACGTTGCCTACTCTAAAGCAATGTTCCCCATAATAATAATAATAATAATAATAATAATAATAATAATAATAATAATAATAATGTTATTTCTCGACGGATTTGTGAGAAACACACTCAGGAGAGCGTGATCAACGTAATAAGTTTTAGCACAAACATATTTCAACACCAAATTTGAAAATCGTACAACGAGTCAACTATGTGAGTAGAGCAACAAAACAGAAAAAACAGACACTACAATGAGTAAAAATTCAAGTTTAGGCAGTAAACTTCGAGCTTCATAGTTCTGAGAAGATAGTACTTTGTGGTCTGCACAATTCGTTAAAATAATTGATTTGTTACATCAATGGGGACTCGACAAGGTGATCGCTGACCTGATGCTCAAGGTCGTGCCAAAATTACGGTGGTTGAAGGATGGAGAGGGTGTACTGGCGAAGAATTTGACCATTATCCCATGTAGATAATCCCGAAAAAATGTGCAACGAAATTTTCCATGATGTGGGTGAGGTGGGGACGCACATACTTTCGCGGAAAACGCATGGACCTCTCGACCAGACGTCATTCTCCGCGCAAATTCCTGAGAATTTTGAGGAGCTGGCGATATGCTCAACCACTGCGGAGTTATAAGTGTTCGGGCGGGTTAGGATATTCTCTCGCGCGGGATATGTCAGTGAAACCAAGAATGGAGAACGGAATCATGCAATAAACGGGAGAACATGAAATTGCCTGTGTGAGCTATGGCGAACAATGGAACATGTGATATTCTGGCATGAGCTTCTATGTGACGTTAATAGCATTGTGTTAATTTATGAAATATATCACATGCAAACAGCTGCTATTGAATAACGCGAAGGGAGATCGTTTAGAAGCATTTCCTAGTATACAATTATTGCCGGATTTAGATGTCAATTATCGTTGTAGAGACGGTATATAGAATGAGAACAATGTTTGACAATACCGAGAGGTTGCCAGGTGGTCTATCAGGGCAGAATAAGGAAGAGTTGCGTCTCGATGTTATTATGCAGTCATGGGATGGACAGGTTGAGTTATCTTCAATTAATTTTAGCACGTTCAGCTTCTGCATGGCAATTTACAACTCAGACACACAAGCCATCAATAATTATGGGGTAGAGGTCTACCGGGATGATTGGGTTGTTACTAACGGGCATGTATATTGACACCAATACGTGTTGACTGTAAACATATTTTCTTGTTCGCTGGCAAGTCTAAAAGTTAAAAAAATCTATCCTGAAATCGGTAGTTCTGATCGGTTCGGGGGGTGCTTGACTTTACATCACGCAAAACAGTGGGTTTTCCGTTAGATGTTATCAGGTCCGTTTTCAAAGATAACGTCCTTAGACAAGTAGAGCTTGAAAATGGAAATGACTTTCGCAATCGTTAGGAAAGTTTCCAAGTTTCGTTTGAATTGTTGTATATTCTTACTGGACCTAATTGCATACGGGAGTTTGTTCCAAATGTAGGAATATTTTACTGGGAAAAAATTTGAACGCAGTTTTTTCCGGGATTTAAGAGATGCCAAGTTGAAGTCCTTGTTTCTGAGGTTATACTTCGGCCTGTGTTGTAAGCTAATCGCGAAGCTGACGGTGAACTCACTGCCATAGACCAGATGAAAACAGTTCAATCCTCACAGTGTGAAATCTTCTACACGTCTCCCAAAAACGGAACCTAACAGAGACGCAGAGGCCGAAGGTCGTGACTCCAGGAATTTTAGCCAATTGCCTTGTGGGATCGCTGATGTACACACGAGCGGCGACGTCGTGCATGCAGCCGTTAGGTGGGACCTATTGTCAGAATCAATGAAACAAACCGAGTCTAACCCAGCATCACTTCAAGTCTCCTCATCAGTCTTAGGTCTGATTTTCCTAGCTCTTTCATGCACTGTGCTTCCTCCGTGGCAAAATAAACCGGGGAATACCCCGTAATTGCATTTATACGGTCTGATAGAGTCCGGTTAGCGAATCACCGAAAATTAGACGACTAGCAAAAGTCCACAATTCGAAAGTTCAGTCCGGCCTATGTTGATGGCTTCTGAGGCTATTTATGACCACTGCTTCATGAATGCGACCTTCTGGATCTAAACTATCATGAGTTGTATAGCGCCGTTCAGAAAGTGGGCGACTTGTTTCTATTACATGAATTGTGCACCTTATTTTCTCGCTCAACTCTTCCACGCAGAATACGTCGTTTTCTTTGAAGAGCTTTCCCAGCTATATTGTATGCATAAGTTCATGGGGAATCCGGGGTACCACAGTGGTTTCCACACTGTTCCAACTAGGAGCAGGTGAGAAAGCTGAGAGCGTAGTAATCTCGTACAGGCAAGATCCACCGAGAGGTTTTCGTGAACAAGAACTTACTTAATTTTACACACCGACTAAGAGAGTTTAGGACTTCTACAAATTTCCTAAGATTGCCCAAAAAGGAGACATCTTTGGACCTCCTGGTTGTGGCCGTGTTACTTATAGACCCTTAATTGGCCGACTAAACAGCTGCACCGCCAAATCGGCACACTATTCGACTACTGTGGAGCTTTCAGCAAGCCATCTTGCCATCGAGTTTTACGTTAAACTTCACAGACCCTTTATACCAAATTATTCCACTTAGCACTATATGCCTCGAAGATATCTACTCCAGGATACCTGAAGAGATACCCGCCAGTCTGTAGATTTTTTTCGATCAGTCATTTAGACAGATATCCCGAACTGACATCCTCCCTAGTTCGTGGAAAAAGCAACAATCACACACTCCTCAACCTGAGTGACCGGCACTCTCCAGCTAACCATCGGCCAATCAACCCTACTAGCACTCTCTGCAAATCAGTGGAATACTTGTTAAAGTCCGCCATTTTCTGGTGTCTATCAGCAAGCAATACCCTTGCTTCAGCCCAGCACGTCTTACTTTCTAGCCGATCACTCACAGTAAGAAGGCGCGTCTCCATGGTCAGCCTGATGAATGAAAAAGGTAATGGCCCAATCTTGGATGCTGTTTTTTAATTTCGTCAAGGCGCCTGATCGTGTTCCAGACGACCCCTTCAAACATATACCGGAAGCTCATGGTATTGAAAGAGAGGTTCCTGCTGAACTGTCTCCTATTTGGGCAATGGAGCGTTCAGAGTTAAAACAGGATCAAACAATTCGCTCTCCTCCCAAACTTCTGCGGGGGTTCTTTAAGGTTCAATGCTAAGTGTACTCTTATTTCTACTTAACACCAACGTCCTTTGGGATAATACATATGGCTATGCTCTCCTACAGACCAAAGACCTGAGATTCTGAAATACCAGTGACCTCACTTCTCTTAGGATTGGTCTTAACGCGATTAAGTGCCGATCGGATGACTGGAGCCTCCTACCAAATATCACTGCTTGCGTGCACGTATTGCTCGGTGTGGACTTCGGCAGTACCTTCTCTAATCGCACCAAACCCAGTTCAGTAGACGCTTCAAAAATTGACCTGAAGAGCAAGCTACGCATACGGATGTCGTCCAGTTCATCCACGACGTATCATCGTAAAAGGGCGGCAAAAAATTGGTTTGCCACTCCTGTGATGATTTAGGTCATCTTCCCGTCCATAGACAAATGGGTTTCTCAAACGCTTAACGGGGATCGTATAAGACCGCTTCAAGATTAATAATAATATATATTTTTCAACGCTTGTGAGAATTAAGCTGACCAGGTCTTAGCCACTGGCCAGAAGATACGCATGCTGACTGCTGAGAATACCCTGCACCCGGCTACCATACTATTCAACAGCTAAAGTGATATTGCCTACAGTTCTCGACTTAAAATCCAGGATTCAAAGCCTCCGCATCGGTTTATCTCCCTCAGGCTGCGTTTTGAGCATGAGTCTAGTGAACCACGTTCTCATCGTAGCGAACGATGACTACCGGCCAAGATATGCCGAGAGGCATGCCGGGAGGCTACATAGGCTCCATCCTCAAACGTCCTTAGGTTACTAACCAGGTGAACAGCCTCCATTCTAAGGTGGTCAACTACTCTTCAGCAAGATGTTTCGAAAGCAACGTTAGGTTGTCATCTGCCCAAAACACATTGACGATCTCACTCTGCTTTGAGTATCCACCATCAATCCCAGGGGCGGTGCCACACCCCGTTTTCACTGGTCGCCTTTCTGGTCAACAAATGCACGGTTGACACCAGAAAAACCAGCTGGTTCCGGGTATCCTGGGCCCTTTGCTCCGAACACGTGTATTAATCACGGAGCCGATGATCCCTTGAAAAATATGTCAGTGGGTTCACTGGACTTGCTGCTCATTTACAAAGTTAGAAACTTGTGGATCACCCGCTTCTCGCAGCTTTGGAATAATACTTAATTAAGTATATACTTATCCAAGTGTGCCTTGGAAATCTGTGCATTGATGAGTCAGTTACATAATTACCCAGCATTGGATGAACGAAGTTATGGATGATGTGTTTAGCTCGGTGGACGCGCAGAAAGAAGATTCGAGCGAAGACTGTTAAGCTGTTGGTTTGGATAGAATAAAACTAAAGCGGACCAGAACAGCCAGGCCTCAAACAGATTCACAAAATCACTGAGGCAGACATGCACAAGACTGAATAAATTTACTACTCAATTCGCCCGTAGGAAGAGAGGTTACAGACAAAACGAACAAACTGCCAATATGTGTTGACGGAATCAAGTGCGTAAATTTGTGTACCTCATCATTATTAGTTATTTACTCACGGTTCGTGCCCAGCACTTTATATTGCAACCGATACCAGATATTGTTCCACTGGGGATCGCAGCTCAATTTCGTGCTTGTCAGGTTGGCGTTTGTGGGACTCCGGGGACTGCTTTGTGAGGATTCTCACCGGCAAGGTGGTCCAATAGTTTTGAGCCAGCGCATGATATTAACGGTTTCAACAACACAGGTTATTACACCGTACATTAGGCTATAGGAAGGCACTCTTAAGCTGGTCTTGTCGTAGAATTAAAGTGGGCGGGTGCAGGAATGAGCCGATGTAACCGGAACCCTGTGAAGTATTTTCTTGTCTCAAAGATGTCGACACGGCAGATTAGACCCGTCAGTTTGCTAAACTTGCACTGTTCATGTCAGCCCTCGCAGTCTCGCGACTCGCTCAGTAGCGCGACATCGGGCTTGCTCAAAGAGCCCAATATCATACGGTGGATGGTAGGCACATGCTTGTGTCTTCGGTTCAACTTCGAATCTTATTAAGCTGAAAAAGACCACTGGTTTATTTTGATGAAGTAGACCAACAGTGAGTTTCATTAAGAGCATTGCGTTACTGGCTCTGTACATCAGTCCAAATGTGTTGCGGGAAGTTCACAAGACCAAAGTGATCTTGCTGTAGATAATTAGACAAAAGGATACACCGGCATTGTGGTACTTTCTTACGGTACTTTGAACAGCCTTGGGGATCACGCGTCCACTTCGTTTGAATAGCAGCCAGTCTTTCGCCGAACATTCATACAGTCTGTTGAGATCTGACCAAACTGATTCTCCACGTGAGGAAGTGAGTGCCGGGAATAGATTTTCATGCCATTTACAAATATCAAGTGTAATTACATTTTGGGGGTGGCTCCGTTGATGAATTGGGGGGAGGATAGGTGACTTATGTTGTGTCCTAATGTTTACCACTAGGTTCAAAATGTGTGAATTATTGGCGGTGATCGCTGGCATTGTGTGGTACACTGCGTTGATAGCCTGTCAGTAAATTTAGCGGCATTGCACTGATCTCAAAGGACTCACGTTCAGGTGAAAAGAGCTCGTTAGGTATTCTCAACTCACGGTTATTCCGTCCGCAAATGCCACCTTTATCGAGAAGACGACTTTGTGCAAACGGGATGGTTGGAATTAATCGAAACAGCCGGGGAGTAGCGTTCTCCAGTTTTTTGCCCTTTCGATCGCTATTTTGCCACTCTCGGTGTGGAGTTAACGAACCCCGGTTTTACCATGGTAATTGCAAGCATTGGCTGTGAATGTCCGTTTTAAGGAAAAGCGGCTACTTCGACACAGGTCTTGATTCCCAAATATTTTTAACAATTTTGAAATCAAAAAGTCAGGCAAGGTACCCACAGTTTATCATTTTTCAGTGGGTAGTATTACTGAGAAAACCGGGATGATCTGGGAAGTGTAAGAATTATCAATGTTGTTGAAAATAGTTTACAACTTTTTCACGAATATGACCCTTTATAAGAGTCGCCTCACGTTTTGTGTTCTGTAGCTACATTACAAATTTCGAGGCAGAATACATTACCTCCATTCTCAGTGCGGTCGACTTGGTCGTATCTTGGAGGTATGCATGAATTAGAACTTTACGGCCACGACATGTCGGAAGTGCATTTCAACAAGAATACTGATACATTTGATGATTAAAAATATATCACACGTTTCCGTCATGATGGTACTTTCGATTTTCATTTATCAAATGTGTAATGGCGGTCGTGTGTTTCTTAGATGGTTAGTGGTCACGCTGCGTGTCCTGATTTATCCTTTTTTCCATGATGGCTCTTCCCACGTTCGAAGTCCCCTTGGTAACACTTGCAAGCTTTACCTACAGAGAGCGCCACGGTCATCCGAAACACACGGCTGGCAAGTTGCTCTCTCGAGGAACATTGATTTTCATATATTACAGGCTTCAGTGTCGTTCACCTGACGAAGCTTGCTCTCGCGAAATTCATCCGTCTCTACTTTACAACGCTGGACCATTGTTTGTGAGCACGCGAGTTTTACACACTGAGATATCTCGCGCAAGAAAACATCACACCCCGCCCGGATACTTAAAAACCCGCAATGGTTGGGCATATCGCAAGCTCCTTGAAATTCTTGGGAATTTGAGCGAAGAATGACGTCCGGTCGAGAAGTCCATGCGTTCCCCGCGAAAATATATGCGTCTCCACCTCTCCCACCTCATGAAAAATTTTCTGCACATTTTTTCAGGATTATCTACTTGGAATAATGGTCAAATTCTTCCCCAATACACCTTCTACATACTCCAACTACTGTTTTTGGCACGACCTTGAGCATCAGGCCGGCGATCACCTGGTGGAGTCCAAAGTGATGTAACAAATCAATTGTTTTCTCGAATTGTGCAGATCCCAAGCAGTATTTTCTCAGAACTATGAAGCCCGAAGTTTCCCGCCTAAAAGTGAATTTTTCCTTCATATTATGTCTGTTTTTGTTTGTTTTGTTGCTCTACTCACATAGCTGACTCGTTGTACAATTTTCAAATTTGGTGTTCAAATACGTATTTGCTTGAATATCATTGCGTTGATCACGCTCACCTGAGTGTGTTTCTCACCAATGCGTCGAGAAATATACGAATATTATTATAATTACGCCTCATCGCCCCACTACTGTGTGATTTGTATTTAGCCGTGTTCACGTAGATCGCTGATCGCGAACCATGTAAATTTCTTGAACTCAATATCCGGGTTTCGTGTTGTTTTCTTCTACCTACTTTTTAATACTTTCCATGCACATTAGCAACTTACCAATAGCAAACTGCTTTTTATGGTCGTATTTTTTGGATCCTATCCTGCCGCTGAGCAAGCCCGGAATTTACAGATGTCCGCTGCACTACGAACGCGATCCTTTGGGGTCCAGTTGATTGACAGAGGATGCTAAAGGGGAGGGCACAGTGCAAAGAACCCATAGACGTCAGGATAAACAACTGTCTCTAATTCCACTAACTGCCCCTTCCTTTTGGGATTCGGTGGTACTCATCGGTCACCTTAAAACAAAGTTGATAGGCAAGCTGCTTGTTTTCCGTCAACGGAAGTGGGCCGAGGGAATTACATTTGTTGTGCACAAGACACGTGCAATGTGCTGTGCGTTAGCCGTTCAGATTGCAACGAGGCTAGTCTGTCAAATCTGAAGAGGTTCATCGACGTCAAACTTGGGAGGTTGACAGTTTTTTCTAGCTATAAACATGGTCAAAATATTCTCGGTAACGGAGTCTGATAAGCAGGCGGTCGACAGATAAAATGGTCAAGCTTCTGACAGTTCTGGTGGAGACTACCAACTTCGTGCGTAGGCGATCATCACTATAACATTTTGAAAAACGAACGGGACAATTTGCGTTAATCTGAAGTCTGGTGTTTACCAGGAGACCGCATTGTTCCCGATTATTTGGCTGCTAAAACACCGTTGGGAAACAGTAGTCAGGGAGTCGTCGAGTTCACACTCAAAGTCATCAGTGTTAAACTTCTCGTGAACTGCTAAACTCAGCCCAGAAAGCTAACTGGTTTAGATGGATGGGAAACTGAGTGTGTGAACGCTTAAACCACTGTTGGGACAGGATAATCACTAGTATACTCGCACTTTTACTTGATGCAGCGTCGCAAAACTGCACCATGAAGGGGCGGTATAATTTAATTATGCCCAAGGGTTAAACAGTAACTATCTTGTTAATAGGCAGGTTTGCAAACATACGCTGAAAGTAATTGGACTTCAAAGCCACGCAAACTATAAAAAGCCTCAAAATTTCTTTGAAGTAACTTAACCAGAAACTCCGCAACATTTACATGGTTCCTTACAAATTTTCTTGTTTGAAGGCCTTCGTAAGAGTCACCATCAAAACACGAATGATTATCACAGTAAGATGAATGATGTGATTCGAAAAGTTCTGAACAACGTCGTGGTTTCTTGGGTAAATAGCACTCACAAACAGGCCGAACTGTGTCGAAATAGAACCCGGTCCATCAAAGACTAAAAATAAAACAATCGCGCCGGGAGGTGGAAACCCAAACAGCAAGACCTAACATCAGTGTGCGCAGTTTTGCCGCGTGATATTCTTTGAGCACCTTCAAGACCTCTAGGTGGTTTTCCGACCCATCTTCTCACCCTGCTTTGGAACAAGTTATTTCGAAAGCAAGGTTACTGGGGTTGAAAAATGGTGACGGCTAGCCCACGCCACAAGAACGCAAAAAGAATGGATGCTTTAGCTTTTGTGAGCATTCACCGTAGCTCCTTTGGATTCATAACTGGTGAAAACGTTCCTCAATTACTACAATGCCGGCCGCCTAGCCAGTAAGAGTCTCTTAGTAGCTCGGCCACATGGGTGTTGGTGGAAAATGTTGCATCTCTTCAGGCGCCTGTGCTTTCTGGGTGCCCTCGGTAGACGAATGTGTAAAGGAGAAACGAGCTGAGTTACGTCAACCGGACTTCTTGGTGGCATACCACTTGGTAATTTCGTTATAGTTGAAAGTGATGCAGGAGTTGTTGAGGATTTTTCGCATTACCCCGTTAAGTCCAAGGCTTTTGCCAGACAGGAGGTTCAGCGTCCGGTTACGAGTTGCTCGAACAAGCTCCCTTTTGATCACAATCATGGATCCAGACGAGATGAGGTTTTGGATCAATCCTAATACCCATATTAGTCATTAATCTGGCCTCCAGGCTGCTGCCTGGAAATTCAAAGCAAGTAAATGAAGCTGGAACGGAGATGGCAACCGGATGTCGTCAAACTTCTGGGATCTAAAAGTACAAAATGATGACTTCAAACAAGTTACTCGATGCCTTTTGAGAGCACACAGGGCACACAGGGTCCCATAGAAGCTAACTAGTAGGTTCGCATTCAGTGGCCAGAAATTTTCGTGCTGCAATATACGATGATTGCATGACCCTCATTGGGACAATGCGTGGTCATCATGTGGCGAAAAAGCGTCCAATAATGCACAATCTTTATTGTCTAATACGCTAGTTAGCATGCCATTCGCACGCTTACTTTCATGAGGTACGATTCCAGACCACAACACCCCCAGGTTTTCGCTCACGCATCATGTGTAATTCTGCTCGGTTTATGTGCGTGATCGGCGTCGTCTATCTGGGGGGTTTTCTGCCCGCTATTCTTCGTCCGTTGGTCTGGCTGCGTTGAGCGGTAGCTCGTCCGGCTGCTCTTGTTTTCCTCCATCTATCAACACCGTCGTCTGATCATAGTCTACGACCGCTCTGCGATCCTTCTGCAAGTGTTGAAGTAATCACGCCTTCAACTTTGTCGTCCCTTCCCTTTTGCCCGCCATATCTTGCCTGTTGGTCCGATCCAATCGAGCGATGACTCATCCGGTCGCCCCGGCCGTCCCCGATCCGTTTGTTGTAAGGTTTTGGACGTGCCTTCCTCGCGTCGAGTTATTTTGCCCACACCTCAGGCCTGATTATATACCACAATCTGTTCTAACATGGTTTCTAACCACTGAAAAAGGTGCCGAATTTGTCCACAAAGCCACTTGCAATTCGAAATGACAAGCTATGAAAGCCGGAAAAGTCTAAATCTCTTCTCTTTGAAACAGTGAAGATGAGAATGTGCCTTTATTAAAGCACCTTAGGTTCACAAAGATTACCAGACGCAGCCAGGTAACTGCTCGCCGATAACGGATTTCCCTCAAACCGCACAAAGCATGACAAATTGCGTGCTGAGAACTCGTGCTATCACCAAGGCTGGTTCATATTATGTCACAGTGTTCACTGCCCAGAACATCTTCGCTCAAATATGGTGTAAGTCACTGAGATCGATCAGTTCAACCCTTATCGGCTCACGGTGTAACTCATTGTCTTTTAAATACGACTGCAGGGAAATGATATACATGCTCCGATGGCAAAAAGGTGGCTTGCAGCTATAGTGGTTGAAAGGAAAGGCCAGCAACAAATGTCAATTTAGGGACGAAATTACACATCCTAAATCGTCATGAACTATTTGGATATAGTTGGTGAATTATGTGAGACTTATCGATTACAATGCTGATGTGGTAGTCGAACAATCACATATTCGGAAGTGGCTGCCCTACAATTGTTAATTTTTTTATATCTGAACCACATGTGTAGTCTGAGTTTTCTAACAGTTTAGGTAGACGGTAGTCAGCGAAATGTAATGAGCAGAAGCGGCTGAACCTAACATTATATTATAGCGATTTTCACCTCTGGGGCATGAAGGATGGCGTAAATTATGGCAGTTGTACTCTCTCCCCAGTGGGAGCCTTCAGAACATTTAACTGTGTGACATCCTGACCACTTTCAAGAAGAATTTTGGGGCGTGGTAATTTTTATATGATTTCACAACTGATTCTAGCCAGTTTGGGTGCGAAAATTGATGAAGTGAGTTCACCATGTCACAATTCTTCGGAGGATCGATTAAGTTCAGTTCTTGTTATCAATGCAGCCTGAAACTCTAATGAACCACTGTGACTGGCGGGGACTTCTCACATCGGCCGAAATTGAATGATGCATTTTTCGATTTATTATCATTCCGACGATGGTGTTTATTTCGACCTGCGTTGTTGCAACAGTAACGACACCAACCACATTGTGCGCCTAACGACACGTGCTTTACCCTCCCCCTTCCAGGTCTCGCGGCGGCTACGTACTAGGACGAGGCGCAAGAAGAACCAACAAAATGAAACAGGGCATAATTGTAAGACGCTTGTTTTGCTGACTTGTACACCACATAACACACTGCGTTGTCCTGCTCCTGTTTTTGCACGTGTTGCTGAATAAACCTTTCCCACGAATTTGTGCGCTCCAGTGGGTGGTTGTGAATACAGCTTCCAGATCACCATTTCTGTGACTAACTCTCGTACGACACATTTTCATCACGTGGACATTCTGTCCCCTGCCCAGTGAATTACTGTTGTTCACGTGAGTTCCCTACTTTGGAATATTCCATTATTATAACTACAACGTCACATTTATCGTTCTACGAATAGCTATGATCCCAATAATTGTTAAGCAGTTATTCCACCAGCTCCCGATTTCACCTTCAATCAACACTGTGTTTGACGACTGTCTAAATAACAGCACCTGAACTGTACATCTTCGAATGATAATCCAGCGGCGGCAAATTTTTCAGGCAGAGGGTCATTAGCGTCAGAGATGCTTTGACTCCGGATAACTGTGTTGCCTAAGGGAATCACTACTTCGCCCGTAAGTACTTAGGGCTGAAACCGTCTAATCATGGGACATGTGCCGACCATAATGAACAATACCGCTGATAGTCACATCACATCGCTTATTTTTGCTGAGTTCGGCTTTATACCTGCCCTTGCTCTAGTCAACCCTCTGATTTGCAAGATCCGCCCTGGAGCCGGGAGCACAATTGGTTCTATGCCTTGCTAGCCTAGGGTACTTTCTATATACAATGTTTTTCCGGTGTCTGCAACATTATACGGAATCAGCGTGCTAATTCTTGATTTTTAATGTCGTGTGATTCCAACAGTGAGAGCAGACTTGGTATTGTTCTCTTTGGTCGATACATTCGTTATCCATATTGCCCGCGGTTGACTCGAGGCCCGTAATATTCAGCTGTGCCACACTTTGAAGTTAAGTTAATCGTCTTTACTATGTTTTTCATAGTGCGAATACAACCAAGGGATTTTCGAACGGGAAAACCATATTTGATCAGTTCAACTCAAATTGTATGCTGATCATTCAGTCACAATGTCCAATACGACTTATCTGTCGTTATCCGTGATAGCAGCTACGTTCTTCATCACTGTCGTCATTCACTGAGAAAGGGGTGGGCCGGGACTACAGGTATAACTTTGGTAGACATATGTACAGATCTGAAGTTCAAACCCTTTTACTCAACAGCTAGATGTTCCGAAGTCACCTTTATCAATCGCCCGAAGAGAGTTTGCCGTCTTATCACAAACAGGGTTCACAAAGCGTACATTATCGAACTGAAAACTTCACACAGCTGACTATATAATAGTGATATCCGTTACTGTGAAAAACTGCAGTGCTCTAATTTATGAAATTGGCTTAGTTAGCCCGGGTTTCATTTTTGTATGAATGCCGTGATAGTCATCACCCACTCATACAGTTGTCTGTTATTCATCAGTGCATGAATTATGTGATCCCTCAAAGCTTACGTTCCCGAATCCCATCATATTTTTGATAGTCCCTCGAAATGATTTTTTAAAAGAAGATTTCAACTCGCTGGATGGCAGTTTGAACCTGGAGCGTTAATCCCGGGGATCGGGCAGACCTTCAGGCTACGCTCAGTCTGCTGATAGGTTAGACTTAAGATAGCCGTGTCAGTGATGCAGCAAACGCGAATGAATTCTGAGCCCGTTGAACACCCGATTTAGATCTAAGAGGAAGACGACCGCATATGTGAGTTGTCTAGTATAAGGTACTCAGGTATGAAAAACTTTTGGAGAAACCCAACGTAAGTAAACACCGAGAACCTCGACATTGGATCCACCAAACTCACAAACCCCGAGACTAACAGCTCAGGTGAACAAATGAAATACAACAGTCACGTGATGGCGGGGCGATAAAGCACAGGTGAAACCAAGACACATAAATGCGATGAAGGGGCAGACAGTGAGGACTAACAAACTGCGCATAGACAATTAAGTGGTTTCAGTAGTACATCGATAATGGTGTTTGTGGAAGGAGTGACTTGTAGCGCTAAGTTTGAATGGTCGTGTCAGTCCACGCAAGAAAGGCCCACAGTCAGTACAAGGAATTTAAGAAGGAACAGCCGGCAAGAAGGAACTAAATGTGGGCAGGGAATGTGGCCACCGGATTTCTATCAAACATATGACAGCCGTCAAACAGTGAACACAGACAGCTACTTTACCATGGAGCATACTCTCAACAGTTTTGCTAACTGGAGTTATTTAGTGACTGCTGATTCGTCGGCAAACTTTCGGATGAACTTCCCATACAAACTCAGGCATGTGTGATAAAAACGAAGGTTGACATAAAAGAACACAATATCTGCCGGCTTTGTATCCATGCTGCCTTTGTTCTGAGTTTAGACAAACAACAATAATTTCAGTTTCATTAGATTGTCTGCTGGTATCCATGTCGGTTTTGTCTGTTGTAAATCCGTCCCCTCGCGTGATCTCGCTGCTGGTTTTAACTTCGCTTCTTCCGTAATAGTAGCCACAGAAGCGCACCCCACATTTTCACTGCCTCTTACATCCGTTAGCATCACGTGCGCAAACAGTGTATCATTAACTGTAAGAGTCTCCACTGCGTATCTTATAAATGCTGACGCGCTGTATAAAACCTGGTAACGTTCCATCCTGACTCTTCACAACTTTCACAATATTTTCAGCCCCCGCATTGTTGCATGTATTCACAGTGTTATAGAGATAAGACATGCTGTGTTATCGCGATCCAGAATATTTCTCAGGCTGAGAATTCTGAATCATTAGCGACGGTAAACAAACTCTGTCTGATTTATCTTCTGCAGATGTTGCGATCAAAGAAGTCAGCGAACAATTAAGTGGAGTCTTCTCTAGCGCACAGTCGGAGGATTACTATGATTCGTACTGCTGTAGCTATACCACTTATCTTGAACCCTCACTATGGCTGCGGTCAATTAAGCTGTACGGGAAAGCTTTGAAGAACACTATATATTCGCAGATAAAGTAAACAAAAAACGGAATCACAACCACCGTAAGACCTCCAGATATTGTCTCGTTACCCACACCTGTGATCGTAAACAGCAAGAAACATCCCGTCCACGAGATACGTTGGTCCTCGAACAAACCGTCTCACAAGACGCAAAATTCGGGAAAAGCCAAATTTGTCCATCTCCGGAGACGACAAAATGAACGCGGGTCAGCTGAATGACATTTCGAGATATCACTCAAAAGACACGCTAACTTCCGTTTCTTCGAATCCATCAGTCTAGCCCCGAATGGACAACCATTGTAGCTGAGGAAACATCCCGAAATTTTTCTAATACAATAAGCCTCCAGTTTTCTAATTGTTTCTACTATTCAGTATAGCCATCAACACGTCATCATTAGACACGACCTGTTATGGGTCATCGGGAGTCTTGCAAAGTCAGAGACTGGAGGAAAATGACTGAAAAAACACGGCTATCCAAGCCACCCCTAAAGTCACGGAAGTTCTACTTACCCTGTTTACACCTGAACTTGAGGAACAGAATTTCCCTTAGAATAGGGCAGTGGTTACGATGAGCTCCAAAAATATCAAAGAAATCCGGGATTGCCTGTGCCTTCTGAGGTGGTAAGAATTTTCACTCATTCCATTCAGCAATGACACGGTAGATTCCAGACTACATAATTAGTCCTCATGCAGAAAAGCAATTTCAGCCTACGTCTCATGTATATGACAGCTTGATCGCAGTGATAGTTGCGAATCTGCCCCCGTAACCACTTTGTCACTGTCAATGGAATTCAGGTTTTGCATCCCGCGAGCAATTGTTTGTCGATTATAATGGTGATGAGACTATTATCGATCCGCAGCACTGAGACGCCAGCTTTTCATCTCCAACCCTCTTCTCATGCCAACTCGAACGGAACAAACATGACCTTGACTTCCACCATGACAGGCAATTATCTGTGGAGCAACTACGGAGTGCAAATTCTGACTTCAAATCCATGTAACCAATTTCGAAAATGCTCAAAATATTTCAAACTTACAGGAGAGCGAACGTTGCTTTTGGAAAGCCAATGATGACAAGCGCAGCCGAGAAATGAATCTATTGAAAATTTATTGCAGCGCATAGGAAACATGATAAACAAAATTACCTCCTCCAGGTTTCTTCGGATATCCAGACGTGATCGGGCAAACGCGCCGTTTTGGAACGAGCCCACCATCCCACATGATGTTCCGTCGGTCTCAAAGCAACAGTCAAATGGTTGATCGGTGTTCTCACAACCCGACCGTCAATTGGCAGAATGTAGGTAAATTACAACCACTGGCTTTAAAACAATAGTTCATCGACGACTCTATGTTGCTCTTAGATAGACATTGAAAAATCCATAATGGGTATAATATCAGTGGTATAGTTCTCAGCGCGTCTATGAACAACACGTTCAGGTGAGCGTGATCAACGTGCGCATTATGGAGCGTACAACCTAAACACACACCATATGCAGGATTATTAATTGTACAATACACCGACTTTGTAAAGAAAACAAGGAAACAGACGTGACGACATAGAAGAAAGCCAGTTTATGAAGACACTTGAGACACATGTTTCTGTAGTGATAATTCCGACAGTCTCCAAACATCAAGGAAAAACTGCGTAGTCACGTACGAAAGTCTTTTGGTGGCGTGTCTCATAAGCGACTCTTGATCAAAATAGCATCTCTTGGCAAACAAGATCCCTTGTATAGCTGGCTTTTGTCATATCGTGAAAGCTGCACCCAAGTAGTTAAAATGGAAGAACACTGCCTGGCACCAAATTCAGTGACTGCTGTACGATCCTGGAAAGCCTGTTTAGAATTTTGCCTAGTTTAACGTATTTAAATGACGTATGCGTAGTTACTGAATATGACAGGCCATTTCTGTTTGTTGACGACATAAACAGCCGTTGCACTTTCCACCAGCCCAGTAACATCACCCTCTGTTCAAAAAACATACGACAGGACCTAGCATTATAGCAATTTTGATGAAAAACATGGCTGACTAAGTTTTCAGTGAGCAAACTGAACATCTTTACTTGTGACAGCATATTACCAAGTGATTCTATCTCACTAGACGGTTATAATAATGATACCGCCATTTCCGCCTGGGATCTAGGGAAACGGCATTCGCACTTCTTTAATTTATCCGAACAAGTATGTTTCAAGGTAACGAAAACTAAAAGGAGAATCGGTTACATCAAAAGAGTTTCAGTCTACTGGATGCAAGGTTGACGCCTTACAAGTTGTGCCCTGCCTGAAACTCAGTAATGCACATTCATTTACTGCCATCCAGGCAAGTCTGATAGACTTGTGTTGAACAACATTCAACGACCATTTGTCAAAAGTTTACTAGGATATTCTCCCCTGTTCTCCTGCTGACAACGCTGCCAAACGCTTGATATTGATCCACTTTGGTTGAGAAGGCTGAATATGGACCTGACACTTCTGTATGGACCAATACTTCCGGACGCCATAATCACAGCGTTCACCGTCCACTCACAACACAGCTCCCCATCTGATCTAAGAAATAAAGATTCCACCCCACCAGCCTTGCCATCTCGGAAAACGATACGCGCAAACTTCTTCATCATAACATATTTCTATATTTAGAAAAGACTTCCGACTGAAACCGGAGCCAGTAAAAGTTTTAAAATTGGACTGGACAGTTATCTTATGTTATCAAACACACTATCTATCTTCACACTCTGTGTATCCTCTGACGACTTCTATGGATGTGGTCGGTGGAACACTTGGCCGTTCACTGCGCACAACGTAGATACCCGTCCCCTTGAGAACAGCTTGCTTGGAACGGTCCATTGGATCTCTATCATTTACTCACAGCCCCATCCAACAACTGGTCTACTACAAGCTTACGAAACTCTTGTTAGATCAACATTGCTTCGTTCATATTTGTAACGATTTACGTCTGATCGTTGAGTTACGCGTAGCCCAAACAAACGGATTCCCAAAATGAGAACAAGATTGGATCCAACAATTTCTACGATACTATTAACGAAGTGCCTGAATAGTTACGAAAGGCAAACCTCAATCGTTCACAACGATAGCCTCGTACAGCAAAATCAACATGTTCTCAATAGGACCAACAAGGTCAAAGGGGAACCGACACGCCAGCAGACCAGGACAAGAATGGCCACTCGCGCCGCGGACATTCAATGACACACTAGTTCAATAAACCAAAATGTGGTGGTTGAGGCAGTAGGAACAAGTGTCAGGTTAGTGGGGAAAATGAGGAATGCAAACGATGGGAACGAATTTTTTCAGTTCGCTGATCAACAAATTTACAATGTGTTCAGTCGTGTGCACGCACTACCCGGATTTCCAGAAAATATGAAATTAGGAGGCGTCAGATCAACAGATGCCCGCTGAGGCTGAGCAAGGAAAACCGTCTGGATCCGGGAACCTTGGGCCGCTGTTGCAAACCCGTGTACGAATCGCTGAATCGCTGAAAGCACCTATTTGTTAATCCAGGAAAATGACGTTATGTGAGCTATCCCAAAAACATTCACATTCCCTGGAACCTTTCAAGTCGTTGACTCAGTATCCCGGCTGCCTGGGTAAATCCTGAAGAAATCACCAAATGCCAAACCAAATAGTCGACGGCGTTATACAGTTTTATTTTCAAGTTGACCATCACTCACATTTGATCGCAGCGTTCGCATTCAGGCAGACATTCCAGCCGGCCTCACAAGCGAGAGTGGTTGAGCGTTCAGATTTGATAATTCGGTCGTGCCTAATGTGAGGTCAATAGCGCAGTCGTCAACACGGTTGCCTCATGATTGGAATGTCCGGAGTTCAAATCCCGGCAGTGGAAAGGATACGCACTACTGACGGGCTCTAATGAGAGCTAAACTCGAGTCCAGTGCTTCTTTTCGAAAGAAGCTGGCTGGAAAGTCTATCTGAATGCGAACGCTGCGATCAAATGTGAGTGATGGTCAACTTGCAAATAAAACAAAATCCCGGACTATTCTTCAGCTATACAGTTTGTTAACAAGAGCAAAAATATTAATACCGCTTAAAGTCTGTCGAAAGAATGTGATCACTCCGCATTGCCTTAAGTAACTTGTAAGATTTCGTTTTTTCTTAATCCCATAAACATCCTCCGTGCGGAGAAGTCTTCTGCTTCCGGTGGCGCAAGAAACGCTGTCTTAACCGAACTAGCCGCGAGATTTTCAACTTCAACGGTTCCCAGAAATCGGTGTATTCTTGCGCTGAATTCCGCCCAATCGTTCGCCGGGTTTTGGAATTTCTCAACCTCCCTCGCCAAAGCCGGTTTATTTGAGCACCCTTCTGACGTTATGTATATCACGTAACGACGAAACACCCTGGAGATGCGTATGGACGAATTTCCCGGAGTGACCTTGAACTATTCGGAACATCGACCCGCAAAATCTTTCAAGAGACAAATTAACGTGCTATCACACTTTTTAAACTTAATCTTCACAGCAAGCGAGCTCTCCGCCTTCCGGCTGCGTGCGTCAGATCTTTGTAAACTACAATTGTTTTCTTTCTGATGACACCCTTTATGCTAACAAATTTCACGTTTGTGGTACTATATAATTATTTGTCATTTTGTAACACCTGCACTTATCTGCAAGGATCGCGCATATCCCAGCATGCTTCCTACATATACGTTGTGAAATATACGATGCTATTTCTATTACCACTGACTTAATCTTCCAGGTCTTGCCCGAAAGGGGTTATATGAAGACGGGAAAAATAGGCAGCTGAAGAACTTTACTATTATTTGACATAAATGGTTTCGGAAAGACACACAGAAGATTCTGTCAGGATGAGGAGGGATAGAAAGACAACTTTTGCGGAGAAATGAGCGTACCTTTGGGCAGAACTTCATTATTTGGTCAAAGTCGACGAAATTTCTCAAATCTTGCCAACTATCCAACCGGTGAGGGATTTTGAATGTCAGGACCTGCTGAGTTTTCTCTCACGTAAGACATATTTGTGAAACCAAGAATGAAAAGCAAAACTGCGTACACCTCAAATGCATTATATACATTACAAATGTAGCCGTTGGTATCGGAAGTGATAATGTACATTAACGCGAACATGCGGAAGTGCTCCAAGTACGGCGTAAGCTTGTAAAGTAAGGAGGCCACATAATGAGCACCACACCAGAACGGTTACATATTAATTATTTTGCCCATATACTTCGACACATCACATGAGGATTGTATACGGATGTGCTGTGCAAAACCTTGGGCATAAAGATGTTGAAGTGTATCCTAACAAAGTGTTCTAGGTTTGACATCCTTGGATTTAATGGTACTGTTTTCCTTCACAATTTGGGAGCTTCAACACGACTTGTTTTCTCTCACAATCTGCTGCTTGTGTTGTGGCCTCATAGGCACTCCTGAAACCGGAAGTTATGACGGACGCCTTAAGGAAAAGTTGCGTCTGCTGACTGGTGACTCCGGCATCACGCAGCATTCTCCTAAATTATGAGATAGATGTAGCCCAAAGAACCGAGGTATCGCTCGCTTCGCCAAACTGGTATATCTCTTTGGAGACGAACATACTAAATATGAGTTATTCTCTAAGAAATTCGGTGCACAGAGGATACATCAGAAAACAGCTTTCCTCAACTGGCTGTGGTACTATATCAGTAAAATCCGCGCACCGTAACAACAATAATTTCGGACTTTCTTGCTGAACATCAACCAGTTCACCTCGCAACTTTCACTACCGTGCACCTCAATAATTTTCAATGTTCTATGTGTCAAACAGTTTGCGGCTGCCACAAAAAGAAGTTCCTTAATGATTGGTAACAGTTCACTGCGTTGTGCTGGTCTGGAAACAATGGAAGCCAGGTCTTGAACCGGCACCACTTCCAGAGCTGAACAGCTGGTATTTTGGTTAGCACGCTGCACCAAAATCCTGTTCCTCGAATTCGTGATGACCTCATCACACGAAGCCCTTCACAGCCTCAACATGTAATTTTTCCGGCTGGTCACTAACTTGCTTTTAACGCCGGATATTACATATTGATCAAGGGGTCCTTTTGGGGAATGATCTCGGGAATTTGGTTTTTCCTACTCCAGCAAAGTCACTCCAAGTTGCGACTGATGCGAAAATGCGTGGTAATGCGAGAGCGTGGCTGAAATGGCATATTGGTTGGTCTGGTATTCGTTGCGTTGAACGAGACCAGCCTCATCCATCTGCACAGCCACGATCTGACTTCATCGCTTGAAGTGTAGAGCACTCCATGTAGACGTCCCCCATGAAATTCACACTCGTCAGCTTCGAATGATTCAAATTTTGTGTAACGAACGGTTTGTTTTGAGCGTCCTTGAGGGTCCCAGCCCTCAATCTTTTGCGACTTTGTAACATCCTCGGGACCACTAAACCTCACGAGTGCAGATGTCAAAAGTTGCCCTCTCTACCAACGAGGAACACGGGGTAGACTTTTGCCTTGTCCTTAACCTCAAAAGCCCTTTGGGGATATTATGATCAATTCGAGAGGAGTGAGCAGGAGCTCAAGGATTTCGATTGTATCACTGGCAATTCTGATCTGTTCTTCCAAACCTACTTTTGTTGATCCATTATCCCCGGATTGCATTTTCGTTTGCTTTTAAGTAGCCGGTAGGACATGAGGCATGGGTTGCGCTTACTAGTGTTGTCAACGGGAGACCCGCTCCGGTCTGGACCCTTTTCCAAATGTCGCAGTGCTCTTGACAAAGCTGCCCACAGTGATATGGCATAACCGCATGCACCACTTTCGGAGCCAAGCTGGAGGATGCTGAATTGTCGCGATTCGTCCTGAGAGTCAACGGGGCTACCAAACACGTTTCTCTCGCAACAGCCAAATCTAGCTTCGCAGAGCCCTTTTGCAGCAATCCAGGACACCGGTTGCTCTGCTATTGAGAAGCAAGCGTGGAGCCACCGGCTTTGCCCGGTCGATCGGGATTTCGACTACCTTTTTCATGCCTTCTGAAGTTCCCAGAAAACTTACAACATCCTCATCCCGGAACACCTGTGAGGTTACCATCAATCTAAATCAGTACATCAACCGTTGTAAGCACAGAACAAGGACGTCACAGAAGTTGTTTGCCGAGAACATAAGCATGGGACGTGTTCGCTCCAGAACTACCTCAGCTGCCCATAACGGTCACCTCGGAAAGTCACAAATGTCAGTCATTAGTTGGAAAGCCCACTCCTTTGGGGTGTGCACTCAGATGGTGCCCGTACTCATCGTGGTTACTTCAACACCTAAGTATGTGCTCTCGCTTGAATATTCACGTGTAGTGCAGTGTTATCAATCCTCTTCACAACGCTTTTCGATGGCTGTCAAACAGATATTGCCGGCTCCGCCGAAATTTTGTTACCGCTCGATTTACACGACAGTGTGCTGCTCCGAGCAGACTATGCACTGTTCATCCAAGTTGGTGTTGCTATGTTCATGAAAAGTGACCCCCGCTTGACGAGATCCGAATTGTCTATTTTTTACGAAAATATCAAGGCTTGTGTCTTGTGCATCAACACGCACCCAGATGACTGTTGACGCTGACTTCAGTCTTTAGAGTTCCCGCTTCTGGTTCGTCAGATACCCTGCTGTACACAAGCGGGCACACAAAAGATAATTGAACGAACTTGGAGATTTCAACACAACGGTGGTATAATGACAATTCTCTCTTTGTTCGGCTGAAAAAGAGATTTTGCAGGCCAAAATCTCACAGTTCAGCTACCACTGAAGCAACTAGTGGACTGATCAGTCAGACTTGTGGCACTTTAAGCTCCGTTAACGTCGACTGTAATGTTCTGGAAATTCATGGGCGGTGTATACCGATTGGTATGCCCACAGGCGTAAAGTTCGAGTGGTGATCTCATCGAGTTTCTCTGATACTGCGTAGTTCAGGGTTAGCGCGGTGGCTGACCTACTCGCGTCAGCATCTCTAAAGCCGGGATTGTGGGCGCTGCCGTAGCTAGCCAGTCGTGCCTAGTCCTGGGCGAAATTTCTGGAGAGACTGCCTTACAGAAACTCCACAATCACAATGTGTCCACTTCCTCGTTGTAAGCTCTCCATTTAACCGTAAAACGCGTCGCGCAGAAGCTTGCACGGATCGACTAGGAGGGTATGGAGACGATCCAAATCCGGTCGAGCGCCTAAGGGTATACAGCTATGCCGCTTTGATCGCTACTCTTCAAGTTTACGGAGTAGCCCTTAGTGATTACAAGCGGTTTCTCAAGGCTCCCGGACTACCACTTGACGTGAAGATAGATGGCACTGTTTCCGTAAACTCGGAACGTTCCATCAGGTTTTGGAAACGCCGCCGGGGGGAAGAGTACCTTGGGGCTCCCGCTCGCTACTCAGGCTGCAATTCCCATACACTGTGATTTCCCCAATGCCTGGTTACTGAGAAGCAAACACTTTGGCATCTCTGCTTCGAGACCTTCTGTTTTATTCAGGGAAAATGAAGGCGATGAAGATCTACGAAACCGTAGCCCTCAGAATACTGAGAATGTTAAATTACGAAATCCATCGGACCCGACTGTCATTGACCGAAAATATAACGTGCGCTTACAGTGGTTTCATGAGACCAGCTCAATTTGGTATTCCGAAACCCTGCTGAAGACGGGGCTCTCTCCGTGGAGTGACGTGAGGTGGCGGTAGGCGCATAGTTATGAAGCAGAATAGTACGATACTGTTGGCCATGGAGCAGTTAACCCTTAGACTATCAAAGTCAAATGTCTCGAACGAGTAGTACTAGGGGAGACCAAAGTTAAATTGATTAAATATAGGCTTCCAACCCAACGAGGAGTGAGCTCACACACAGACAATCGTACCCAGCGAACCTCTTTACTGAAAATGAGCTGTAGACAAGGAATATGATCAGGGTCATGTGGTAGGTGTAGTATTCATTGACTTTTACAAGACTTCTGAAAAGTCACCTCATCAGAGGCAGTGCGCAGAACTACACCCCCGCATATTGGGTTCGATGAACCTTCATGGATAAATCTACGTTCACACAGGATGGGCAGTAATATGTGCGTCTCTGAAGGAATAATTCAATACGGAGTGCTGCGATTACGGTGACGTTGCAAGCCTCGGTTTTGGGATTTCTTTTTTTCTTGCCTTACGTTATTGACCTCCCGAACTTTCTTGTAGTCCACCCATTGATGTTTTTGAGCGGCTCAAAATGTGACATATGATGGACACTTTAGATGAGTCAGCGTCCTTGTAGGCGGTTTCCAACCAGCTCTGAATATATGGCCAACACAAGGACTGCCTTCAGTGTCACGTTAGAAAAGTACCGTATGGCTTATTGGTTGATCAACTGTTGCTACGCCCACGCTCGCGCTCAGTGGGCAGAGACACATGTTATGATTCAGCAGGAGGCTCTTGCTTTTATTTTTTCCAGTGACTTCGAAGCCAGCATTTGTTGGCAATAGAATACTGAAAAAGGCGTTCGTATGCTCTGAATGTTTGAAACTTTCGACAAGCTCACATTCGGCACGTCCTAGAAGTACTCAGTCACGTCTTTGAGGCCCAATCTAAGGCAGTCTTAATGAAACCATTAAGTTTAATGGAAAATTTGAGTGAGCAGAGCCTATGGATGTTCTTCTGACACGTGAACGTTAAAAATGGACTACAAACTTGATGTCTTTCTATCGAAAAGGTGAGATATGGCAAGAGACGCTGACGATTGAAGCTATCTAAGCCATTTGGGCCCCCAACAAAGGCCCCGTGAAGCCAAACAACCGAGTCTGAGTTCAAGCTCCTTGGAGTTCCTCAGAATTACTGATTATTCTTTTTAGCGCACAACGCAAGAATTTGCTGTCATCGATGGCTGTCACAGGTGTTGTACTTAAAATCTTTCAGGAGAACCATCCTCCTGGCGCGTTTTAGTTCTTGCGCGCTTTAAAGAAAATCAGAACTCACGTTTCATGAGATTTAGGTAAAGTTAAGCTACAAGTAAGCGGTTGCTATAGAAACGTTGAAGTATGCTGGGAAAGTTCTTGAGGTGCCGTTTAGTAACTGGGACATTTTTGGCAACCACCGTGAAAACAAACTACTATCAGTGTTACATCGGCTGTGTTTCCTTGTTAAGTGTCACCTGCCATCCACTATATAAGAAGATGACTTTCCATGTGATACCTTCTTCCCGTGAAAACGAATACACGAATTTCAGCGACCAAAATAGTCCTTGTTAATTGAGTGCATTTCTACAATTTTGTCACGGAGAAAAACGGGTTTTACACGATAAATAATACTTGATGTATGGAAAGAACACCTTTCTGTGAGTTTGAGGGTTTGATGCAGGCACCCTTGCACGCCAGAATGCGATAACACCAAGCCTTCAGACATTCTTTGAAATTGGGTGCTTTAAGTTTTAAGTAGAGATGAGATGAAACATAACAGAAAATATGGCGAGGTTTCAGTGGGGTTTGACGACGGCAAAGACATTGGCCAACCATTTAGAAACGCATTTTTCGATGTCACGTTCTTTTTTTCACGTTGAATCTGAAATATAAAGTTACGCATGTTTAAGTGCGTCAGGTGGCATACCTTTCACTAAATTCGCAGTTAACCTAATACATGTTGACACTACCATTTTGTTGCAACAGTTCAAACGCGGCGGCCTAGAAATTACGTATCGGCAGGGTCAACAGTTATTAGTCATATTCATGGCTGCCGGTGAGGACATGGTAGAAACACTGGCTATCAACGATTACATTCGCCGTTATTCGGAGTGCGCTCTGTCGACATGTTAAAACAGAAGATTCGCGGAGGTGTGAACAAATTTCAGATCGAGTAAATATTAGGGTCTAAAGTGCATTACTAACCTTCATGTGGGCTAGAACTTACAAGAATATTGCAAGAACAAACACAGAATTTCCAACCCGCGTGCCGTTCTTGAAAGGACGATGAAATTACTGGCAGGTTGATATGCAGTTCACAACATGATAGATCAGCATTATCTTCTGAATGTAGTTGCAGAAAAATCAGCTTGCTGATTCAAGTTTTTATGTACATCCACGTGAGAAAGAATGGTGTGATCGAAGATATATGCGCCTGAGAGATGTGGCAGAAATTTCCGTTTTTGGAAAATTGAGCATGGGATAGGATCGTTGTTTGTTGCGAAGTGTGTGTTACGCGCTCTTCTGAGACTATGGAAATTCTGGTAGTGTGTCTTTCCTCAAACCCCGCAATGATGTGAAAAATTTACCAACCACTTGCACGTGCGGAATGTGGGAACACGGTGATGCACGTTTGGCCTGTTAATGTTCACGTCAAAATCCGGCGCAAATTTTGTGGGATTGTATATTTCAGGAACAGCCCTAAAATGCCACTGTACTATGCACTCTCAGATTAGGGGTTCGTGCATTCCAACGTGAAGTGGCAATACATGCATTACGAGGCTCCCATAATCTTTTGATTTGATGAAGGGCAAAATTTCTCTCCCATGCGGGGATGCCTGGAGAGCTTTTACAACGCAGTTCCATTTTCTAACGGAATTACTTGTAATTAATGGTCTCCACTTGTTCAACGTGGGGCATAAATGTCAACATTTCTAAACTGTCTGTCAAGGATTCTCCCAAGAACGAGCTTCCTCTTTGAAGTGACACCGACAAACAGTACATGTGGAAATTATATTTGCAGATTGGCTTTCCTTGTCAAACCGGTCGCTGGAGGTGTACCAAGATTAGTTTTTAGACGAAATTGTTTCGTATAGCGGCTATTATACGGAGGAGTCGGAGGCTAGAGTTCCGCTGTCGACTGCTGAATAACCCTGAATTGTGTGGTTTTTCTGCAGGCGCTACACAGTCACTTAATTTGGGAACAAACAATGGTGATCTTTTTAACACAAGTACAACGTGCGATAAGTTTCGGAACTACTGTACACATCTTACCAAAGACAGGCCAGTAAAGTATGTAGTTCACTATGCAGCCCTCTTAAAAGGTTTATTTTGGACAACTCTTTGTCCTCGCTGAGGATAACTATAGCCGAACATGTGCAGCCTTGTTCGTTACACTCCATACGCTCTTATATCCAGTAGGCGTGTTGTGGCGGCGATAGTTTTTGAAGGCTGCAAATGGAGGTGCATAAGTTGTCATGGTTCCTAAGACAATTCTCACCGGGTTGTTCTCTCCTAAATGTAACAAAGAGGTTGGTGACAAACGGCCGGATTTTTTAGAAGAGGCGTTCACAGATTATTCGCCAGCAATTCGGAAGACGGTAGAGATAATCGCACTACGATTTTGTGTCCGTGCGTCAAGCTGGCACTGAATAACAACATGCGGTAGGCAGTCAAGCAAATGCGGTTGTGTTGATGCAAGTACGGATGACATACTTGGTCAAATTAAACATCCTATACGAATAGTTAACTAGATGTGTATGAATGAGTGATTGAATGAATGCAGGCATGCCTTTGTTGAGTATGCAAAGTTTTTTCTTCTCTGTTTTGGATGCTTCTATTTTATGCCTTGTTAAGGTTCGACGGTAGGAGTGGCCGGCGACATTTATAAATAGACTGACACGAGCTGCTGATATAAGCAAAAGCGACAAGAGGCTAAGTGGTGAGCGAGGAATAACCAGCTTTTCTGGACTCTTCTGGAAGTTTGTAGTAGGCGGGCTGGTGACGGCAGGCCGATATGGATTGGCACTTATCAAAGTGATCATTGAACTGTACGCCTTTTTATATTCTAAACACCTCGACTGGCTTTTCACAGGGGGGGTTCGGGAGAAAATCGTTATCCATCCACGAGCAAAAAGACGTATGCGTATTGGTGGTTTGTGAGAGTAAGAAAGCCTATGACTTTATCGCTCGGTTTAAGTCAAATAAAAATAATGCATATGGAGAGCAAACTATGTGGCAAAAGAAAAATCTTACTTATAACCGTCTGTGGCGACGGAGAGACTAGCCCCAGTTTGGCTTATCTGTTGACCGAGGAGGAGACTGGGGCAGAAAGTTTGAATGTCCAATGTGAATCGACCGCACTGAGGGTTTCTTTTATTTGTCGACGACGGCGCTCAACTACTTAATTTTCAGCTAGGTTGCAAGTTACAGATGACGTTAGTGGCACTTCAAAGTGTGCAGTACCTCAGTGAAACAATCACTCCCAAGTGACAGGCAGCGATTGCTGATCAAAGTAACAAACTATCATGAGGTACCCCTCAGCCTTGAACGAAGATTTGCAAAATCGTTTGATCATTGAGTTGGGCATCGGGACTGTTCTGGGCCGTCGAGTAAAGCAAGTGATCTTCGTGATAAGATAGGGCCCACCACTAGACATAGGTAGCAAACCAGAAGTATCCACTGTACATACAGCAATCATGTTGAAAGTGTTGGATATCGGCTTAAGGAGCTGATGTGGAAGGGGTAACTCTACTCTGCTGGTAGGTTAAACAGGCAATCACTAAGCCTCTGCCATTATATTACATACTGGGCCAAGCGCATCTACCGAAGGTGAATTCGTTCGTCACTTGGATTCTAGGATGAGCGATGCGAGACAGATCAGCGCGTACGCATCGCTAGTGCAGGGCTGTAACTCTTGAGGGCCGTTGTCATGATAAAATGTAGCAGTAACTCTTGCCTTCAGATTCCGGCGAAGCCTGAACTGTGAGGTGCAGAGCTGACTGTTGATACGACACGAGAATGTTGTCTGTGAGCATCAACCACAACGCTATTACCGCCAGAAAACAGGCGAATTCAGTGTAAATCGAGACACCATGTACAAATATGAAACATCACGGAGCATGTCTACCAGATCTGTCCTCAGGGCCGGGAGATGGCTGTTTGTTTTCAATAAAGCTTATAGACTCGCTTCTTTCAAGGACGTGCCAGATTTGACGGTCGGCCGCCTGAATAGAAAACAACACGACGGAACCTGCCATGGTTCGTTCTGACCGAAAGCAGACATCCAGGAAAGATAGCAACCAGTCGCCACAGTCCTTCAGTGCTATGTTAGATAATAGCACCGGCTGCGGTATTCGAATGCTCAGAACCTACCTAGGTTCACTTCTTCTTGACTTAGACTCCGTGGACCAGAACTACCACACGTTTCACAGCGCAATTCGAAAAGCAGACGACTTATTTATACCGCGCAAACTGTGCATTTTCTCTTATCGGCCACCCCTTCCACGCAGGATACGTCGTCTTCTCGATAACCGTTCCCAATTATTCGCGAAGCATAAGCTTACTGGAAACTCAGAGGACCTAAGCGCGTTCCACATTGTCCGAAACAGGTGTAGGCGGGAAATCCGCGAACACACCAAACTCGTACAAGAGAAGATCCTCATAAGAGCCCGCGGGAACAAAAACTTCTTATTCAAGCATATGCGACGACTAAGAAAGAACAAACCTTCAGCTCTTTCTTTACGACTACCCAACGGGGAGACTTCATCTGACTCCCTAGTTGTGGCCGAGTTATTCAGGGAGTACTTCTCGGCAATCTATAACGTCGTATCCCCGAGCTGGCATCCTGTACTACCGTTGCAGAAGTTCAGGCAACCACTCGTGACCGCTGAGTTTTCTGTGCTAGATGTCGAAGACCTTTTACTCAAGGTTAATCCTTACGGTGCAATGGGTCCCGACATGATCCATCCCAGAATACTCAAGGAAGCAGCTGTTAGTTTGGCTGAACCCCTTTATAAGCTGTTCAAGCAAACACTCCAGACTAGCATCCTCCCTAGCGCATGGAAAGAGGCGATGGTCACACCCATATTTAAAGTGGGTGACCGGCACTCTCCGGCTAGTTATCGGCCAATCAGCCTCACTAGCATCCCGTGCAAAATAATGGAGCGCCTACTAAAGCGCGCCATACTCAATCACTTCTTATCAAATAATCTTTTTTCTTCCACACAGCATGGCTTCCTTCCTAATCGGTCATGCATAACAAACATGCTTATTTTCATGGATAGTCTGACGGAGGCCAAAGACAATGGCCTCATCTCTGATGCCATCTTCTTTGATTTTGCCAAGGCTTTTGACCGTGTCCCACACGGCCCCCTGAAACACAAACTGGAAGCCTACGGTATTCAAGGAGAGGTTCTTCGCTGGATTGCCTCTTTTCTTGATAATAGAACGTTTAGGGTCAAGACCGGAGCAGACCTTTCGTCTCCCTCTTTCATTTCTGCGGGAGTTCCCCAAGGGTCAGTTCTAGGTCCTTTGTTATTCCTCATTTACATCAACGACCTTCCAAGCAACATTTCCAGCAGCGTCCTCTTATATGCGGACGACCTAAAAATCTGGAATGCCACTGATCCCAGCGCACTACAAATTGATCTTGACGCGATCAAGCGCTGGTCGGACGATTGGAGTCTCCCACTAAATGACAATAAATGTGCTCACATGTCACTCGGTGGAGATTCTGGCAATGCCTTCATGATTCATAGCGCATCTGGCACAGTAGATATCATGAGAATCGACCTGAAGAAAGATCTGGGCATCTGGTTGTCATCTAACTTGTCCTTCACGTATCACCATGAGATGGCGGCAAAAAAGGGATTTGCCGTTCTTATGATGATTAGGCGCACTTTCCCCCGCATGGACAAGAACGCTTTTCAAACGCTTTACGGGACTTATATAAGACCGCTCCTCGAGTATGCCAATCAGGTCGTGTATACCGGCCTGCAGAGAGACATATTAGCTGTTGAGCGTGTCCAGCGCGCGGCCACCAAGATGGTCGCGGGCCTGAGTAATGTTACTTACGAGTCTCGACTTGAAATTCTTGACCTTTACCCACTTGAATTTCGAAGACTTCGCAAAGATTTAATACTCACACACTTCTTCTTTAGAGTAGGTCTTCTAGAACAGTTTTTCACTGTAGCGAATGGTGATGGCCGGCGAGGACATAATAGGAAGCTTTCCGAACTTCGTCCTCGGACCTTTCTTAGGCAGCAGTTCTTCTCTTACAGGGTTATTAAGTATTGGAACAGCCTTCCTTCTGAGGTCGTCAGTAGCACTTCTAGGGATCGTTTTAAAGCTTTGCTTGATTCTCATTTATCTAAAATTGCATTATGCGAATAATCTTTCTCTGTTCTTGGTATGCACTGTAATCTCCATGTGCGGTGCTTCACCCTGTTTTCAATGATCGCCTTTCAGATCAACAGAAGCCCGCTGACACTGAGCAAGGAAAACCGACTGGATCCAGGAACCTTGGGCCGTTGCCTCGAACCCGTGTATCAATCGCTGCAATCGCTGAAAATCGCAGTCGTTACGCGGTCGAGGTGGTATAGCATGATGGCAGTGGATAATGCACTCTTATTACTGCCGAAGGCTTCCACAAACATTCCGGATAACCCACAGCTGCCCCTGACATTACCACGGAGCAAACTTAACCAAGTTCGCATGACTCCGACTAGCCGTGGAGTGAGCCGTTCAAATTTACTAACAACCTTGTTAAGTCGACGGATGGCACCGAGTGCTTTAGGACCGGAAAGTTTCGAATTTTTCTTACCTCATACAACACTGATTAAACGGTGCTAATCAGCTTGGTCTACTAAAGGCCTCATAGCAGTTTAGCCGAGAATTTAGTTCTTTCCAATGACTATCGCACAGAGAGTTAACGAGCTGTTCTGGTGGTACTTTCCTCGATGAACTGCAACCACAACCTTCGTAAGTGTTCTTCTAGGTTTTACTCTTCAAATAACACCGAGGCATTTTGTTGACCACCCAAAAAGGCTTCCGGGGATCAGACCCACTCAAAGGTGGATATCGTCTTCCCAACATCCATCGTCTTCATTTGCAATTCAGCTTGTCAACAGGCGCTAGATTGAGGCCGTCATATCATCGTGGTTCACCAGTAATATGACCAGGTTTAAGAACGATGCTCAACCTCGTTCTCCTAACATACTGAAGGCAGTCTTCGATACTACAGTGGCTGCTGTGTCTTGCCGACCGTGCTTGCTCATGAAGAAATGCTATGGGGACTATCTGGTAGACACTAGGAAGCCACACGATGTGTGAATCAGCAACTTGTATGCCCCTCTGAATCGTTAAAAGGATTAGCCAAATTCCCATGAATCGGCCAAAATGGTAGGGAAGTTCTCCGGAGAAAGTCGGGTGTTTAGAGGGTATATATCTGTGCTCTGTCGATTACGATTTTCGAGATTTTCGAGGAGTCCGAGAGGTTTGCGAACGATTTCTTGGAGCCGCTAGGCTGCGATGTAACAGGGAGATAGACGAAACTGCTCCGGATAACTCGGAACCTTGTTTAGGATAGGCGACACACCTTGAGATAGGGTACCTACTGTTAGTGAAACCCATTTTTCCCGTCCAAAACCGCCTCCTTCCTCGAGAAGACGATCCTATCCGATCATTATAAGCGGAAATGTCGTGAACATTCGAGAGGTGACCTCCACTAGTTTTTTACCTGTCTGGCCTTTATTCCGCTACGCTCATTGGTGGTTTAGTGACCTTAACTGTTTTTTGATGTCTGTCTTTCGGTTTTCTGATTCGAGAATGTTGGTAGATCACTATACATCCTATAAATACCATGCAATTTTTCTCCTTGTTGCACACGTTTCGGAGCCGAACAAAGCTGCTTTTTGCACCCGTCCATTGGTTTGTCTTGAGCGCAATTAACGGGGACCGCCGCGTATTTTTGGGACCAAGATTGCCGTGTTAATTACATCAAGGAGCATAGCCCGATTTCCTATCAATCGCCTTGTTATATCGGTGAGGAAAAAGTGTACCGAGTCAAGGGTTACAAGACCTACATACCTTCGCTGGGATCGAGCTGGATATCCTATTTACTCTGATTGCGATAAGGTATGCTTATTAGAGGACACGCATATCGGTACCTTCGTCCCAGAACCCTCAAGACCATTCAGTAAACTAGACACAGAAATCAAAGAGCACACCTTTCCATCGGATGTGAAGATCTATAAGGCTAGATTTTTCGACAACTTAGGGATCTGAACATTCCCAAAAGTTGCTGGATCACATGAAGATGGACTTAACTAATTCGTAAACTTGCGAGAGGTATTTACGGTCTGCTTGCTCTGGACTTTCAAAAGTGCACTGAAAAAGGAGTCCTCACTATAAACTGTCACGGGGCGGTGGTTTGTCCCATACATAAGAACGGGACGAGACACCACCTGAATACCATCCATCTGTGAGCTTGGCAAGCATCACGGTGAAACTCCTCGGCCAGTAAAAGTGGAGATCGAAACCCATCCGATCTAATTTGGGCCCCTTACTCCAGCCCAAAAACGCTTCAGGCGTAGTCGTTCTCGTCTCACAAATATTCTTCTGGCGTATGGGGAATTGAACGAGAACAGTGGACCAGGGTCATGACGTAGATGCGGTTTCCATTAAAGTCGGTAAGTTTTATGACAACGTACCTCACCACAGCCTGTGTATAGAACACTGTTAGATTGGGTGGATATACTTCACGAGGAATATCTGCGCTTTTGTGTGGTAGAGAGCGGCGTGTCCGTGTAGGAAGGGATAATCCACCCAAAGTGATTTGATGAACGGCATGTACAGAGTTCGCGTTTAGTGCCTCCCCTCTTCTCGATTCATGTCAGTGAGCGTCCGGACCTCCTGAACGTGCCTTCATTGCTGTTTACGGACAACCACAAAATGTGGCAGATTGTGGATAACTCACGAGGTACGGAGGCCCTGTGGGAGGCTCCGAAACAGCTTCGGATGTGGCCAGCAGATTAGCTGCCGCTAATAAGTAGGGGCAGATACACAGTGTTACGTTCCGGTTCTGCTGAATTTTTTCACGTTACCTTACACAAGAGAGGTGCTAAAACCTAGTTTCAAGGACTGTCTTTCAGGTCAGCTGAAAAACGTTGGATATCGAAGCGGAACAACGAAGTAAAGTGACTCGGGCTCCCAACCTCAAATTCGTCGACTAATAGCCGGAAATCGCTGAAACCGAGTTGTCTGTAGTGAGTCTGCAGGTGAGTCTTGGTTCCCTCATCTTCGGCGACCACAAGGTCAGCAGTCAATGGAGCTAGGCTGTCGACAGATGCTCCCGTATGCTACGGGTGACTAGTTGACCATTCAGTGGTTATGATGGGGGGCGTTCTGTAAGTCCTCTGCTGCATTTGCGAGAACTTACCTCGAATAGTGCGTCTAGGCCGAACTGCCATGTTATGTGTGTGATGCGGTAGCACAAAAGAGGTTCATGCCTTCGGACACTCGTCTGTCTCTCGATATACCCAGAAAAACTTGGCAGACTGGGAGTGTGTTCACCGTTTTACCAACGACTACGGAGTGCCCCGATTCTAGCATACAATGTATTCACCCAGCGTGTTTGTCCTGATTCCTCCGGGTTTTCTACACCGGCACGGCCACAGATTTTCCTTGGACAACTCCCGAGGTCGAATAAACCTCGTTTTGACGATGTAAGATTTTAATCTCGTCTGTCTCGGTGCGTCATAGATCACTGGAATACATTTCCAGAGGATGTGGTGCCTTCGCAATCAGTCAGAAATTTTATGTGCAAGCTTGATGTTACTGGACTGCAGTGTACTCTCTTCCCATACGTGTGCTACTACTTGCACGTTACCTTATATCAAATAATCACATGTTATTCGTCCCTCACGTGTTTTCATCAACGGCCCTTGCCAACAACTACCGATTTGTCTGGCCTAACACACTGTCCCTCACACACCAGTTAACTGATTTCTCTGTTACATGAATGGTGCAGCGAGACTGCTGTGCCGATAGCGTAGACATTGTTCAGCGATTCAGCGATAGATACACAGGTTCGAGGCAGTGACCCAAGGTTTCCGGAACCAGTCGGTTTTTTCCTTGCTCAGTGTCAATGGGCGTCTGTGGATCTGAAAGGCAGTCGTTGAAAACAGGCCGTAGCACCGCTCTTGGGGATTACAGTGAATGCCAAGAACAAGGTAAGATTACTCGTATAATGCCATTTTAGGTAAATGAGAATCAAGCAAACCTTTAAAGCGATCCCTAGAAGCGTTGCTGACAACCCTAGAAGGAAGGCTGTTCCAATAATTAATAACCCCGTAAAAAAGAACTGTCTAAGATAGGTCCAAGGACGAAGCTTGAAAAGCTTCCTATTATGTCCTCGTCGGCCGTCACCATTCGCTACAGTGAAGAACTGTTCTACAAGACCTACTCTAAAGAAGAAGTGTGTGAGTGATAAATCACCGCGAAGTTTCCGAAATTCAAGTGGGTAAAGGTCGAGAATCTCAAGTCGAGACTCGTAAGCAACAATAATCAGGCCCCCGACCATCTTGGTAGCTACGCGCCGGACACGCTCAACAGCTAATACGTCTCTCTGCATGCCGGTATACACGACCTGATTGGCATACTCGAGGAGCGGTCTTATATAAATTCCATAGAGCGTTTAAAAATCTTTCTCGTCTATGCGGGGAAAAACGCGCCTAATCACCATAAGAGCGGCAAATCCCTTTTTGCCGACATCTTATGGTGCTACGTGAAGGAGAAGTTAGACTACAATCGGATGCCCAAGTCTTTCTTCAGATCGATTCTCATGATATCTACTGTGCCATATGCACTGTGAATCATGAAGGCATTGCCAGAATCTTCACTGAGTGACATGTGAGCACAGTTATTGTCGTTTATTGGGAGACTGTAATCGTCCGACCAGCGCTTGATTGCGTCAAGATCAATTTGTAGTACACTGGGATCAGCAACATTCTAGATTTACTCAGTTTGATTCATGAGCACATGGTCAGTTGTGTCTAATTTCCTGCTTCGGATTAAACAAGGTTTGTCCGCAGCAACAACCACGGGGGATAGTCCTGAATTCCGCCGGAATTTGTCTCTAAATCTGACTACGTTAATTCCGCTAACTCCATTTTCATCCCTAGCCTTAATAATTGCTTTACATTGCTTCACATGCTGCAGCGTCATTCTGCACTTCAAGCAATGTTGATGCATTTACAATCCTATTCATGGAGATAGGTAACCATCTAATGATTTGTTGATCCAGTAAGTAAATCTTACATCAACTTTTGTTTTTGGCGCAATTTCAATTTTTATGTGAAATGGCACCCTCTGCCACGTCTAGAAAGCTTTCGTGAGTTGTTTGGTTTCTAGTGCTTATTTTACTGATAGAACGCACGGTGAGTCGCTTTATCATACTCTTGGCGTCCCCCGTGGGGCTCCTGAAGAGGATCTGAAGAAGGCTTACAAGAAGGTATGTTTTTCTTGCAGCCGGGTGAACATCAGGGCATACATTTATGTACGACTTCAGTTACAGTCAAACCGTCGTTTTTCACGGTTTTCGCTGAAGCGTATAACGGCCGAAGTGTTGATTTACCTTTATTCATTCTGAGTAATAAAAATGGTCTCTGAGTAATGGCGTTGTATTTCCAACGAACCTGCTGTGACCCATACGATTTCAGCTTCTCTCTTTCTGTTTACGGACTGTAACTCAACACACACCGCCGACAACGATATTCATATGTCCAACTCAATTTCGTTCGAACCAAATTGAACTGAAGTTCATAGAGCGTGTGCTATGGTAGTCTGATAGTCCGGTTTCTTGCGTTGATAGGCAACAACACTTCGATTATGAGGACCTAGTTCCAGGCATTCTCTGCCTAATGCACATGACCTACAACCGTAGAACTTCAGGTCTGTATATAAGAAAAAGAGCTGGTAACTGATCAAGTTGACAAGAAACAAGTGGTATGCAGGCCCGTTAACAAGGTGAAACCAAGAAAATCGTATTCAAGTGGTCACACATATGTACACCTCCATCTTCACTCACAATCGGTTATATGCACATAGTCCTTTGGTTGCATATGATACTCTCTTAATAAACATATACATATCTGTGTACTTCACATTCGTATGTAATTACGACACTCCCTCCCATCGTAAAGTACCCAGGGAAGCAATGTTATGCTGCTTGAACACCGAAACTGGAGTTTGCAGGCTGCCTACATCCGTGTGAACTTACTAACAAGTCACCATCAGAATGTGCTTTTGGTTGCTTATCTACTCTTACTTGACTGCTGTTTAGGACGCCTTTAAGAGAGAAGAAACGCCAAAACCGAGGAGGTAAGTGAAGCAGTCTTGTAATTTAGGCGTAAGGGACTTACTTTATGATAACCCAATCATGTAGAAACCCCCTAATAATCAGTAGCGACGCATAAGCTCACTAATACTTGGATAGTCGGATGTGTATTTATGAACAATATGGGGGAGGTAGAGCAGAGTTCTACAAATCTCATCTCCCGCCACGCCCGCTATAGATCTGAATATTGTAAATTCATGGTCGTTTATGACAACGTGTAATGATTCGTTTCAGTCTACTCCATGTGCATCCCCACGAGCGATAACGGAACTGCAACGTCTCTCATCAAAGTGGTGTGTAGGTTCAGTTAGTACCTCACACCTATTACGGGAGATTTCTAGGCAGTACTTCATATTACAAACAATAGGAATGTGCACACATTCCTACATATACGCGGCTGTTCACTTCCAGGCAAAGCCACCTAAAATCAGGCTGCCATGCACGTGAAAAGTCAGTAACACAAGTCTAAATAATATCAGTAACCACTCGGTTTCAGATCTGGTTTAGCTTATGTTGAATAGATTCGACTGTTGTGGCTTCCAGGGCGTATGGAGGGAGCGTGTTCCGTGCGTTCACTACTCTGGAAGAAAAACAAAGCATGGACCCCTTTATTTGCTTACGGTTTGTGGATCACNGCCTCGAACCCGTGTATCAATCGCTGCAATCGCTGAAAATCGCAGTCGTTACGCGGTCGAGGTGGTATAGCATGATGGCAGTGGATAATGCACTCTTATTACTGCCGAAGGCTTCCACAACCATTCCGGATAACCCACAGCTGCCCCTGACATTACCACGGAGCAAACTTAACCAAGTTCGCATGACTCCGACTAGCCGTGGAGTGAGCCGTTCAAATTTACTAACAACCTTGTTAAGTCGACGGATGGCACCGAGTGCTTTAGGACCGGAAAGTTTCGAATTTTTCTTACCTCATACAACACTGATTAAACGGTGCTAATCAGCTTGGTCTACTAAAGGCCTCATAGCAGTTTAGCCGAGAATTTAGTTCTTTCCAATGACTATCGCACAGAGAGTTAACGAGCTGTTCTGGTGGTACTTTCCTCGATGAACTGCAACCACAACCTTCGTAAGTGTTCTTCTAGGTTTTACTCTTCAAATAACACCGAGGCATTTTGTTGACCACCCAAAAAGGCTTCCGGGGATCAGACCCACTCAAAGGTGGATATCGTCTTCCCAACATCCATCGTCTTCATTTGCAATTCAGCTTGTCAACAGGCGCTAGATTGAGGCCGTCATATCATCGTGGTTCACCAGTAATATGACCAGGTTTAAGAACGATGCTCAACCTCGTTCTCCTAACATACTGAAGGCAGTCTTCGATACTACAGTGGCTGCTGTGTCTTGCCGACCGTGCTTGCTCATGAAGAAATGCTATGGGGACTATCTGGTAGACACTAGGAAGCCACACGATGTGTGAATCAGCAACTTGTATGCCCCTCTGAATCGTTGAAAGGATTAGCCAAATTCCCATGAATCGGCCAAAATGGTAGGGAAGTTCTCCGGAGAAAGTCGGGTGTTTAGAGGGTATATATCTGTGCTCTGTCGATTACGATTTTCGAGATTTTCGAGGAGTCCGAGAGGTTTGCGAACGATTTCTTGGAGCCGCTAGGCTGCGATGTAACAGGGAGATAGACGAAACTGCTCCGGATAACTCGGAACCTTGTTTAGGATAGGCGACACACCTTGAGATAGGGTACCTACTGTTAGTGAAACCCATTTTTCCCGTCCAAAACCGCCTCCTTCCTCGAGAAGACGATCCTATCCGATCATTATAAGCGGAAATGTCGTGAACATTCGAGAGGTGACCTCCACTAGTTTTTTACCTGTCTGGCCTTTATTCCGCTACGCTCATTGGTGGTTTAGTGACCTTAACTGTTTTTTGATGTCTGTCTTTCGGTTTTCTGATTCGAGAATGTTGGTAGATCACTATACATCCTATAAATACCATGCAATTTTTCTCCATGTTGCACACGTTTCGGAGCCGAACAAAGCTGCTTTTTGCACCCGTCCATTGGTTTGTCTTGAGCGCAATTAACGGGGACCGCCGCGTATTTTTGGGACCAAGATTGCCGTGTTAATTACATCAAGGAGCATAGCCCGATTTCCTATCAATCGCCTTGTTATATCGGTGAGGAAAAAGTGTACCGAGTCAAGGGTTACAAGACCTACATACCTTCGCTGGGATCGAGCTGGATATCCTATTTACTCTGATTGCGATAAGGTATGCTTATTAGAGGACACGCATATCGGTACCTTCGTCCCAGAACCCTCAAGACCATTCAGTAAACTAGACACAGAAATCAAAGAGCACACCTTTCCATCGGATGTGAAGATCTATAAGGCTAGATTTTTCGACAACTTAGGGATCTGAACATTCCCAAAAGTTGCTGGATCACATGAAGATGGACTTAACTAATTCGTAAACTTGCGAGAGGTATTTACGGTCTGCTTGCTCTGGACTTTCAAAAGTGCACTGAAAAAGGAGTCCTCACTATAAACTGTCACGGGGCGGTGGTTTGTCCCATACATAAGAACGGGACGAGACACCACCTGAATACCATCCATCTGTGAGCTTGGCAAGCATCACGGTGAAACTCCTCGGCCAGTAAAAGTGGAGATCGAAACCCATCCGATCTAATTTGGGCCCCTTACTCCAGCCCAAAAACGCTTCAGGCGTAGTCGTTCTCGTCTCACAAATATTCTTCTGGCGTATGGGGAATTGAACGAGAACAGTGGACCAGGGTCATGACGTAGATGCGGTTTCCATTAAAGTCGGTAAGTTTTATGACAACGTACCTCACCACAGCCTGTGTATAGAACACTGTTAGATTGGGTGGATATACTTCACGAGGAATATCTGCGCTTTTGTGTGGTAGAGAGCGGCGTGTCCGTGTAGGAAGGGATAATCCACCCAAAGTGATTTGATGAACGGCATGTACAGAGTTCGCGTTTAGTGCCTCCCCTCTTCTCGATTCATGTCAGTGAGCGTCCGGACCTCCTGAACGTGCCTTCATTGCTGTTTACGGACAACCACAAAATGTGGCAGATTGTGGATAACTCACGAGGTACGGAGGCCCTGTGGGAGGCTCCGAAACAGCTTCGGATGTGGCCAGCAGATTAGCTGCCGCTAATAAGTAGGGGCAGATACACAGTGTTACGTTCCGGTTCTGCTGAATTTTTTCACGTTACCTTACACAAGAGAGGTGCTAAAACCTAGTTTCAAGGACTGTCTTTCAGGTCAGCTGAAAAACGTTGGATATCGAAGCGGAACAACGAAGTAAAGTGACTCGGGCTCCCAACCTCAAATTCGTCGACTAATAGCCGGAAATCGCTGAAACCGAGTTGTCTGTAGTGAGTCTGCAGGTGAGTCTTGGTTCCCTCATCTTCGGCGACCACAAGGTCAGCAGTCAATGGAGCTAGGCTGTCGACAGATGCTCCCGTATGCTACGGGTGACTAGTTGACCATTCAGTGGTTATGATGGGGGGCGTTCTGTAAGTCCTCTGCTGCATTTGCGAGAACTTACCTCGAATAGTGCGTCTAGGCCGAACTGCCATGTTATGTGTGTGATGCGGTAGCACAAAAGAGGTTCATGCCTTCGGACACTCGTCTGTCTCTCGATATACCCAGAAAAACTTGGCAGACTGGGAGTGTGTTCACCGTTTTACCAACGACTACGGAGTGCCCCGATTCTAGCATACAATGTATTCACCCAGCGTGTTTGTCCTGATTCCTCCGGGTTTTCTACACCGGCACGGCCACAGATTTTCCTTGGACAACTCCCGAGGTCGAATAAACCTCGTTTTGACGATGTAAGATTTTAATCTCGTCTGTCTCGGTGCGTCATAGATCACTGGAATACATTTCCAGAGGATGTGGTGCCTTCGCAATCAGTCAGAAATTTTATGTGCAAGCTTGATGTTACTGGACTGCAGTGTACTCTCTTCCCATACGTGTGCTACTACTTGCACGTTACCTTATATCAAATAATCACATGTTATTCGTCCCTCACGTGTTTTCATCAACGGCCCTTGCCAACAACTACCGATTTGTCTGGCCTAACACACTGTCCCTCACACACCAGTTAACTGATTTCTCTGTTACATGAATGGTGCAGCGAGACTGCTGTGCCGATAGCGTAGACATTGTTCAGCGATTCAGCGATAGATACACAGGTTCGAGGCAGTGACCCAAGGTTTCCGGAACCAGTCGGTTTTTTCCTTGCTCAGTGTCAATGGGCGTCTGTGGATCTGAAAGGCAGTCGTTGAAAACAGGCCGTAGCACCGCTCTTGGGGATTACAGTGAATGCCAAGAACAAGGTAAGATTACTCGTATAATGCCATTTTAGGTAAATGAGAATCAAGCAAACCTTTAAAGCGATCCCTAGAAGCGTTGCTGACAACCCTAGAAGGAAGGCTGTTCCAATAATTAATAACCCCGTAAAAAAGAACTGTCTAAGATAGGTCCAAGGACGAAGCTTGAAAAGCTTCCTATTATGTCCTCGTCGGCCGTCACCATTCGCTACAGTGAAGAACTGTTCTACAAGACCTACTCTAAAGAAGAAGTGTGTGAGTGATAAATCACCGCGAAGTTTCCGAAATTCAAGTGGGTAAAGGTCGAGAATCTCAAGTCGAGACTCGTAAGCAACAATAATCAGGCCCCCGACCATCTTGGTAGCTACGCGCCGGACACGCTCAACAGCTAATACGTCTCTCTGCATGCCGGTATACACGACCTGATTGGCATACTCGAGGAGCGGTCTTATATAAATTCCATAGAGCGTTTAAAAATCTTTCTCGTCTATGCGGGGAAAAACGCGCCTAATCACCATAAGAGCGGCAAATCCCTTTTTGCCGACATCTTATGGTGCTACGTGAAGGAGAAGTTAGACTACAATCGGATGCCCAAGTCTTTCTTCAGATCGATTCTCATGATATCTACTGTGCCATATGCACTGTGAATCATGAAGGCATTGCCAGAATCTTCACTGAGTGACATGTGAGCACAGTTATTGTCGTTTATTGGGAGACTGTAATCGTCCGACCAGCGCTTGATTGCGTCAAGATCAATTTGTAGTACACTGGGATCAGCAACATTCTAGATTTACTCAGTTTGATTCATGAGCACATGGTCAGTTGTGTCTAATTTCCTGCTTCGGATTAAACAAGGTTTGTCCGCAGCAACAACCACGGGGGATAGTCCTGAATTCCGCCGGAATTTGTCTCTAAATCTGACTACGTTAATTCCGCTAACTCCATTTTCATCCCTAGCCTTAATAATTGCTTTACATTGCTTCACATGCTGCAGCGTCATTCTGCACTTCAAGCAATGTTGATGCATTTACAATCCTATTCATGGAGATAGGTAACCATCTAATGATTTGTTGATCCAGTAAGTAAATCTTACATCAACTTTTGTTTTTGGCGCAATTTCAATTTTTATGTGAAATGGCACCCTCTGCCACGTCTAGAAAGCTTTCGTGAGTTGTTTGGTTTCTAGTGCTTATTTTACTGATAGAACGCACGGTGAGTCGCTTTATCATACTCTTGGCGTCCCCCGTGGGGCTCCTGAAGAGGATCTGAAGAAGGCTTACAAGAAGGTATGTTTTTCTTGCAGCCGGGTGAACATCAGGGCATACATTTATGTACGACTTCAGTTACAGTCAAACCGTCGTTTTTCACGGTTTTCGCTGAAGCGTATAACGGCCGAAGTGTTGATTTACCTTTATTCATTCTGAGTAATAAAAATGGTCTCTGAGTAATGGCGTTGTATTTCCAACGAACCTGCTGTGACCCATACGATTTCAGCTTCTCTCTTTCTGTTTACGGACTGTAACTCAACACACACCGCCGACAACGATATTCATATGTCCAACTCAATTTCGTTCGAACCAAATTGAACTGAAGTTCATAGAGCGTGTGCTATGGTAGTCTGATAGTCCGGTTTCTTGCGTTGATAGGCAACAACACTTCGATTATGAGGACCTAGTTCCAGGCATTCTCTGCCTAATGCACATGACCTACAACCGTAGAACTTCAGGTCTGTATATAAGAAAAAGAGCTGGTAACTGATCAAGTTGACAAGAAACAAGTGGTATGCAGGCCCGTTAACAAGGTGAAACCAAGAAAATCGTATTCAAGTGGTCACACATATGTACACCTCCATCTTCACTCACAATCGGTTATATGCACATAGTCCTTTGGTTGCATATGATACTCTCTTAATAAACATATACATATCTGTGTACTTCACATTCGTATGTAATTACGACACTCCCTCCCATCGTAAAGTACCCAGGGAAGCAATGTTATGCTGCTTGAACACCGAAACTGGAGTTTGCAGGCTGCCTACATCCGTGTGAACTTACTAACAAGTCACCATCAGAATGTGCTTTTGGTTGCTTATCTACTCTTACTTGACTGCTGTTTAGGACGCCTTTAAGAGAGAAGAAACGCCAAAACCGAGGAGGTAAGTGAAGCAGTCTTGTAATTTAGGCGTAAGGGACTTACTTTATGATAACCCAATCATGTAGAAACCCCCTAATAATCAGTAGCGACGCATAAGCTCACTAATACTTGGATAGTCGGATGTGTATTTATGAACAATATGGGGGAGGTAGAGCAGAGTTCTACAAATCTCATCTCCCGCCACGCCCGCTATAGATCTGAATATTGTAAATTCATGGTCGTTTATGACAACGTGTAATGATTCGTTTCAGTCTACTCCATGTGCATCCCCACGAGCGATAACGGAACTGCAACGTCTCTCATCAAAGTGGTGTGTAGGTTCAGTTAGTACCTCACACCTATTACGGGAGATTTCTAGGCAGTACTTCATATTACAAACAATAGGAATGTGCACACATTCCTACATATACGCGGCTGTTCACTTCCAGGCAAAGCCACCTAAAATCAGGCTGCCATGCACGTGAAAAGTCAGTAACACAAGTCTAAATAATATCAGTAACCACTCGGTTTCAGATCTGGTTTAGCTTATGTTGAATAGATTCGACTGTTGTGGCTTCCAGGGCGTATGGAGGGAGCGTGTTCCGTGCGTTCACTACTCTGGAAGAAAAACAAAGCATGGACCCCTTTATTTGCTTACGGTTTGTGGATCACCATATGGTGCCACTTAGCTTGGACATTGTCATCGGCTGCAAAATGTACTAGCTGATTCATTGGTAAGGCCTACTAAGATCTGTATGAAACCTTCTTCGTCCGAATGGGAATAGGCTGAGGAGTTTCAGTCCACTGGTATAGCCTAAGAGCTTCATGTTTCATGCCAATCTAGTAGCTACCTTTTGTACGTTTTCAAGGTGTTTATCGTTTTGAAGGCTTATATTCAAGACCTGAGTATAGTACTACAAATGAAGCCTAGCAAACGTTCCACATTGTGGAATCAGTACTTTCGGCTTCGTAGATGAGATGGTTCTCGTGGAGTAGACTGGCGAGATTCTTGCCTTCTTTGTCAATAAAATACAGTGTCGCGGGTCTGAAGTTGCTCCTGTTTCTAGTTCTGATATTTCCAAGTTGATCTGAATTAGCTCTCTCGCAGTGAGCAGGTGTCTTCTACTTGATCTCTTACAGTCTTTTATGAGGTGCAAGCGTGTTTCTGGGTTAAAGGGTGGATTCTGGCCGGCTGACTCGTTGGCAAGCTTTACCAAGCCAGACTGGATGACATCCGGTTTTGGGTTTCCGACGATTTTCAAATCATCAGCGAACACATAATATAGAAGCGACAGGGGAATCGTTGGATCATTTACGTATATTAAAAAGCGCAGAAATCCCAGAAATGAACTTTATAAAACTCCATCTATACAGGGATACGGTCTGGAGCTGGGTCGTCCAACGGTGACTTTGAACATCCTGTTAGAGAGTAAATCTGCTACCCATCGAATTTTAACCGGTGTTATCTGATAATGCTACGGTTTTAGTAATAGCAATTCAAATGCTTCACTGATGTTCACATAACATATTTCCGTCGGTTCTTCTCTGTACAAGCGTTGTGTTATTTAATTCAGAAGGCAGCAAGTTGGGTAGATATGACCCTTTCTTTACGAATCTATGTTGATTCGTATACAACAAACCTTTTGGCTAATTGCTGAACCATCTTATTTCTAATAACGGCTTTGTACATTTTCATTAGAATGCAAATGAGACTCACCGATCGATAGCTACCAGTTGACTTTTTGTCCCTACCTTTGTGTACAGCTATGACATTAACCCCCTTCAAATTGTGAGCAATTCTTCCTTCCTTGATAGACTGATTAAGAACATTGGTTACTGGGATGTATGATACACAGGCTAGCGGACGACTGATAGCCTCGTGAATACCATCTGGCTCCGGGGCCTTTTAAGCTTTCAATTGCCGCAGTATTCCCTATCTTGTGGGGTCTGATGTGCTTCCAAATCGTTTCATTGGCCAGTATAGTAGATAGATTTAGGATAGGGTTTTGTTGATCATCTTTTCGGGGGACACCTGCGATGTGCAATGTCAAATGTTCCCCCTTCTCGTCAGCACTCGTAAGCAAGTTGTCATAGGAGAGCTTGAGGCTATCTGTTTCCCTACGTATCGTGGACTTAGGTTAGACATACGCGTCAGATTGACTTTGACACTTCAAGCTAGGGCTAGCTCGTAGGCGGCTCGGACATTAATGTGCAGTTCGACAATGGAGTCCCTTTTGTGAAGAAAGAGTAAAAACTCTTAGCCAGATATTTTTAAAGCTAGCCAATCTCTTTTCTCCCCTATGTGCCTCATCTGTTTTGGCTGTCCGCCAACGGGGTATGCCGTTTAGGCGGCCTCTGGTTAGTGGAGCGTGCTTTCTTGTGAAAATCTACACATTTCGTTCAATCGGCTGCCAAGCTTCGTCTGCTGTAGCTGAAGCCTCGCTCCAGTTCTGGAACTTTGTTTCTAAAATCAAGCCATCAATCTGAATCTCTCAGAGGTGCATGCTAACTTGTAGGGTAGAAATTCCCTTCTGATGCAGAACTCTAAAGTGGTAGACACGTGATCACCTTTCCAAAAAGGAGCACCCACAATAAGGGGACTAAGTTGCCTTTAGCATCTGCTCACCACTAAGTCACGCAGTAAGAGAACCTATTCTATTCTATAATGCGTTTCACATCTTACCCGTTGCATCGGAATGTCTTCATTAGGGAACGCTAGTGGCTCAGTTACGAAACTTCCTGCGGAAGCTGAATCTTTCTCCCAATTGATATCAGCAGTGTTAACGTATTCAAGGATTAGCAGCAAAAATGGTTTTGCGGTTATAATCCCCAAAGGAGATAGAAGCTGCTCATCCTCGATAACACCGAGCTACTCGACTGTTTGTTTGCAAGGTGTAGGCACCTTGATGTTGAATGTTTGAATATAGAGGTAGTTATCTTCAGTAGTTAGGTCCCCTTCCGTCCCCTTCTTTTTTCCTTCTCTCTTCCTCTATAGGGTTTGCTTTTCTTATTAATGTTTGTGTGGCAGTTAAGTAGTAGTGCTGTATTGCTGTCGATAATGATGATGATAACGATGGACTGCGATGCACAAATACGACTAAGGTGGTCTGTGTTTGACTTCACCAAACTTACTGTTAGTCGGATGTTCAGCGTACTAAGAGAAGAACCTTTCGGAAATTAAAAGTAGCACTTTTCCTCCCGTCAAGTCTAATATGTCCGGTACATCTATACTCCTCCGGATACAATCCATCGTACTGTGCATTCAGTCTGAACCGGGATTCTGTGATGGCAATCACGTCGCAGCCACCGACTACAACAATCGATTCACCCAATTTTTGCTGATGTCACAGGCTTTCGTGTGTTCAGCTTACATACACTGGGGGTCTTGCCGATCCGGTCTCTTATACCGGGAGCTCTCGGGAACTACTTCCGAGGGCGGATTCCATTTTTCTCCAGTTGTGAACAGCACATTCGTGATATTGCATTAGGGGACTCAAGATACGTGGGAGAACCTGTGTACTTTTCCGGGACTCGTTTGTAATAGGGGAGAGAACCAAATGGAGGGAACGCTTGACATCCAGTGTTTTCGATTTATGCAATGAAAGGACGCCCTTCTGGGCATCAGGATCGAGCGAGTTTGGAGAGGTATCACATTTGTCATTTGTCTTCATTTTTATGTACAGTGACTCCGCAATCATGATTGCGGTGGAAAGGGTGTACGAGCTCTAAAACAGCCGGTCTCGATTTTGTAGACACGTGAGCAGGTCGATTCCACTTCCATACTCGTAGCACACCCGTTCTTCCAATATCCCTTGATAATCCGCCCATACGAAATAGAGTTGCTGGATGGTATAATGCAAATGATCGCCTTTCGTTTTCACTTGAATACGGTTCAGGAAGCTCATATATTGAGACATTCTTTCGCCTACCGACAGATATCTCACACTTGCTATTCAGATGTGCCAGCCTGTTACTCAGCAAGTCTATCCGCTTTCAGTTCAGCCAACTGAGTACGTTGTTTCTTAAGATGCGTCAACAATGTATCAGTAGTTGGTGGTCTTAAAAAATCTCGGAATCTACTACTGTAGACCCATTTGCTAACTGAAGAGGGAACGGTTTGGGCCTTGTGCAAGTGCACTTCAATGGTGATCTAGCCATGCTATTATTTCGGGAACAGAGCGGGGGATACATAGTACGTACTTTTACTTTTGTTCTCATATGATTTACTTACGATAGGTGTGTAGAAGATGAACGACTCTTTTTGGTTGATGAACTCTTTACAGCTTGTATTGGTTTTTAACTGGAGATTAATACTGACGATCCAGCACCCACTACAACTGACGCGTATAGTTCTTTTGATTTGCCTGCCCCATATTTGGGCGAAATCGCCACTTCGTGTGTTGGGAGGTGCAAGCTAAGGTCAGCAACGCCTTTGTCGAGCGTGATGGTCGCATATATTGAGTCACAAAAATTGCGCACCGGATTGCTAATAGTGTCTAATGAACTATTAGACAGCTGTCTGAAGGACCTACACCTATTGCAATTAATTTGGATACAGAACAACTGACGGACACTGGGACAAGAATTGTGAAACCAAGCATCACAAGTGAGGCATTGAAGTGCGCGTTCTCTCGTGCGAACCAGCTTAGAACACAAACTACGTATGAACCGTTTCAGTATGTGTACAATTTGTGCAAAGAAGTGAAACAAAATAAACGAGAACGACTTATCTCCAGTAATGAGATGAGATACACACAAACAGTAGGTGATACGGAAATACAATGCGGCTGAAAAATATGTAGCCAGAGATAATATACTACTACAGCACCAAAAAAGAAAACTAGCTAAAATACCGCTTGTTTAGCTTACTCACTATATATATAATTCCTACATAGTTTATTTTTATTTTTATGGGCTGATTGTAGCGCCAAGCGATTCCATAACGAAGTTGCATATACTCCCGGTTAATAGATCATTTCTTAGTGCTCAGTATGAAGAATACAACGTTGGAAGCAATTATTCACTGTAAACCATCCGTAGTATTACCCGTGGTATGTGGTTTAACACACCCCTTGCGTTGCATTATGGGCCATACAGTTCAAATTGGCACCATGGATCTGAAAGAATGGTCTCGGACATACTATTTTTTTGTGTTTGTGTCGTACTTGGCGTATTTCCTCTCTTTCTGTATACATCCATATTTTAGTGGAATACATTGACTATCGACTTTTCGACGTTTACGACGCTTTTCCACAAAACCGGTCAAATTGTTTTCAAAAAGCGCAAGCGTAGCTGAACACGATAAGGTTTGGAGAGAAAATCTATTTCCAGTAGCCTTTCGAATCATAGCTGTTCCTGTCCAGCTTAGTGTATGGCCAACAGAAGTAGTGGAGAACTGAAAGTTAAGCTCACGCCCATCCGAGTACATTCTAAGCATCGCTGGTTAATTTTTTTCTGCCCCAACGATTACTTAAAAGGGCAGACGGATTGATCTCAAGAAATGGAACAACGAATGTGACTCGTTCAGAACGTACTTGCATGCGTCGTGCTTAGTGAGCTACGCGGGTAAAGGAGATGGTACCTAGGTCATTTTGGATATTCTGTCACAGGCATACGTAGAAGAACGTATGCAGAACAAGTTAGTGGAATGACAGCTGTTGCCGGGATCTCTTGAAGTGCCACACCGTCGTTAAACGGTGCACGTGATTGACGAACGTATAAACAGACACAGAAAAATGACAGTGCTGCAGTAATCCTCGATTCAGTTAGTACATAGATATTCAATGTATTCGGAATTGATTACACGGATCATTAGTCTTCAAATCAAGTTGATCTTTCAGAGTGGTTTCATTGTTTCATATTGAAACAAATAGAATGTCATGAACGCTAGTTAAGTTCAGGTTCGGATAAAGTCAGAACGAACAGAACATTTCCTTGATTGTTCCGGTGGATACATCTTGTTGAAACTGGAGTAGAAGCAGGATACAGCCAGACAAACGGAAGTCAACATAGATGCCCCTGATTTAAACTAAGAGCTAGCCGAGTGATTCTCACGCGACCAGCGTACCAGATACACGACGTAATGCGATAGAAACTTTGAAATAGTCTGGTTGAACTAGTAGTGATTGGCTAGATCCAGTAATGAAGGCAAGCATAGGAACCAGGATTAATGGAAAAATTACAGCTTAAGGGGTGGCGACTATTAGGTTTGTATAGCAAAAGTGGATTGCGGTCTTAGAATGCCTAACCTACACCAAAAGTCTCCGGTAGATTTTACGGGTGCTCAATGTTTTTAGATTGATCTCCAGTGACCAATGGCCAACAGGCGAAGTCGTACTTGCGCCCTCACGTGATTCGAGCGAGGCCTGTTTGACTTGAGCGAATGCCGACAGGAACGTGTGGTTGTGCAGGCACACAATGCCCACAGAAGTCCGAGTCAGACTTACAAACTAGTATACGGCAGTTGATGGCCAACTTCCTCGTGATCGTCGAGAAAACTTCAAATACCCACCTAATCTTTCTGACCCCTGTGAATATGACGGACTTTACAAACCACACGTCAGACAGAGGTCAACACGCATTACACATTCCAATGCTACTTTATTACGCGCTTAGCATAGAGGGTTTCACTGGTCGCTGCATCCTGGGTGCTGCCTCACACGCTTACAGAACACACCATCTATCGTCTTTCTGTAAGCCCGCCAAAGCATTTGTAACACATGAAAGCTTTTGCTGACATCCTGTTGTCGTTAGCTACAGAACTTCAAACTACTCGGCGGGCAGGTTCGTTCTTTCTGTATGGCATAGCAGTGGCGGAGCTAGTGCGCAGTTTATTTACACTAATCACCCCGTTATTTACGTCCACAGCTGGTTCAAAATCGTATACGACTTCTCTCACAAGTGTGTACAACCTATCACATCCTAAAGTCTTCTTTAATTCTTATTGGCAGCGCTTTCGGTAACTCAGTAATCGCGTTGAGTTAGGGCAGTTTTTAGTTTTCAACTTTTGTTCTTGAAACTGTGTGAGTTCGCTCAGAATTGATGTCTTCTTGTGGGCTTTTTCGTTTACATTACAGCCTTCCAGACTTTTTTGTATCTAGCATTTCTGTTGCCACCAATATCATGAAACCCGCTGTTTAGTCAAATGTGGATTTTTACTGTTCAGGTGCACACCTCTATTTGCCACTTTGTTTGGCCTTAAACTTATCAAATGAACGGAGTCACTAACCTGGACGTTCGACCAATAAAACGGAGACCGTTATTTCCTCGAGGAACGTCAGAAAGTCACTTCACGATATCCGTTATACTGGTTCTTGAATGCCGTCTATTTATACTAGTTTTAAATAGTCAGATAGCATACCTACTCATAATAAATTTGAGTGAATAACCGTTTAGACTGAACACAGTAAGGAGCAGCTAAACTAGTCCCTTGCTTTCACTTTGTTGCCTTTGCGTCCTTTGACGTTATATCTCATTTTGTTAGCCTTGAACTATTTGTCATAACCAACTTCCTTGATTGCCTTACGGCCATATGTCTTCTAAAGGCTGTTAGCACGAACGATTACATGACTTCATTATTCAGTGAGATAACTAGGCATAGTTAGATTATCCCACCCTCCATAATTGGAGTGAGTTTGTTAGATCCCTTTTCTCCTGAAAAATCGGTTATAGATATCGGTTAAAACCACGGGAGAGCTAGCCTGACTGTTTTTATAAATTAGATGATGGCATACTTCATATTCAGTTGTCACTGCAGCCCAGGTAGCAGAAGGAATGCCAGGCGTGTTCCCATCTCGTGTAAGGATGTGTAGATTAAGTCCTTACCCCTTAGTTTCTGACACAACGCTACATGCACTGTCACCCAACAGTCGCTTCACCTTTGGATTTAAATACTACACGTTTCTGAACTGCCTAGATACGCGTGTATGTCAGGCAAGTGTCAAATGTACTCCCATGGATCCACTCTAACTTGCAATTTTAATTATAGATCTAGAGGTTACTGTTAAATGTCTTACATCAGTCACTCTGTTCATCAAACTTGCATGTTTCTCCCGTGCTTACTAGATTTCCCCACAAGCGAAGTAATGGATCACAGTCTGCCGTGCTCAGAAGTGCAAAGTGCTTCCACGGGATTGCTGTGATCACGTAGATTTGATGTTAGGTAACGTAGTCATAGAGGTTGTTGACTGGTTTGTGTACCTGGGAAGCTGTATCAGCGGCGGTGTTGGAGGTGTAGGGGATGAAATAGAAGCGCGCATCTCCAAGGCTAAGACAGCATTCGCTAATTTGGGACATCTCTGGCGACAGAGAGGTATTTCTCTGAAGCTCAAAGGTCGCGTATATAAGACAACGGTGAGGGCCGTATTACGTTACAGCAGCGAAAGCTGGCCGCTCAGGGTACAAGACGTGAACCGTCTTCAAGTATTCGACCACCGATGTTTGCATTCAGTCGCTCGTATCGGGTTGTACCAGCGTGTAAGTAACGAAGAGGTTAGAGAGCGAGTGTTTGGTATTGACTGTCAAATGAGTTCTTTTGCACAGTCTCTACGTTTGCACAGGCCTAGATGGTTAGGTCATGTATTAAGGATGCCAGCTAGTCGTCTTCCACACCGTGCACTGTTCGCGGGCACTGCGACCGACTGTTGTAAGTTGCGAGATGGACGGATAATGACCTGGTGTAGGGAAATGAAGTCGTTCACAAAGGGTTTGCCACTGTAGATCGAGTTCGTCCCCCGTGCTAGGGCCCTCGCTACTCACAGAGTCGGTGGCTGGAGACGTTAGGTGAGATGGCGTCTAATCGAACTCAGTGGCGTGAATGTTGTCTTTGTTTGGCTGAGTTATCTGTGAAGTGAGTGCACTTAACAGTGCGGGGCAGTAAAAACCGTAAGGAAGCTGTCTTGCTGATGACGCCTTACTCTCACTTGCAGCTCGGTTGTTTGTTTGCAAGATGTAGGCATCTTGATGTTGAATGTTTGAATATAGACGTAGTTATTTTCAGTAGTTAGGTCCCTTTCTCACCCCTTTCCTTTCTATTCCTCTCTTTCTATATAGGGTTTGCTTTCTCTTCATGGTTATGTGGCAGTTATGCATTAGTGTGAACCACTGATGTATTGCTGTCTATGATGATGATGTCTGTCGTGCTGACATAATACAGATATGATGTTACCAACCACTTTCCTTTGTGCCCTATTTTTTTGCAAGGCCCTTCACAATCTCAACGTGTAAAGTTTTGTGCTGAGATTTGGACTGCACAGTGAAAATTTTGAGGTTGTTGCCATTTTTTTTACCTGAGAAACGGTTTCTAAACCGCTGGGTTGTGGCAGAAAAAATCAGAACTTGCATTTATACAGCAAAAGCAGTCTCCGTCCGCTTATGTCTTCAATATCAAGACGAGGTTCCACGTACATTTATTTTCGCAACCATTGTTAGAACGCTATGACTAGGAATACGAATCGTTATATCCAAGGACTAAAGGTACGGGGTTATCGTATTTTTTATCACCGATGTTTGTGTTTAGTTGTGCACATCGGTTAACATCAGCAGATAAACGGTAAGAGATGGTTGACAGACGGATCCTTGCTTTTGATGATCGGGGAAAATCACTCATTGGAATCCGGAAAGTATGCAAGTTTAATTTTTTAGGTCATGCAGTAAGAATGCTAATTTTTAGCTCGTCACACACTGTTCGAGCAGTTCCCCATAATGTATGGGGTGTTCAGTATGTGACAACAAAGTCCAACAAAGCGGCCACTGGCACGATGAGAGCTGTATTTTTACCAACGGTAATACGTCAGGGATTCACACTGTGTTTGACTACAATGCACCAAATGAATAAAGAATTCTAGGTTACTGATAAAAGAAGGGTCGGGCCGGTATTCGGGTACCTGTATGCATAAGCTACAACAGTCGGCATAAAGGTGTTCACGTCCTGCAAATAACTTTCCGTGGTTGCAAGTGAGAGTAAGACGGCATTTGCAAAATGACTTCCCCGCACTTTGAACGGTTCCGTCTGGTTAATTGCCCTTATTCTCGGACACTTCAGTCAGCCAACTATAGGATTAACTGCACTGAACCCGGTTAACTCCTGCATTTCAGAGACCGCGTAGATACTCGATTCCCCGACCAGTCAAGTAAATTGGACAGTTCCTAACTTGGTGGCTTCTAGGCCTTCAACTGGCCATTTTTTGTCATACGATAGTGTTCTGGGAGCTTGACAAAGAGTATGCGACCTAAAGAGCTATGGTTTAGCACCGTGGATGTACCTCTGTGTTGTGTTCCGGTATGTGGGTGGGTGAGCAGCTCTTTGTTGTCGTTTTTAGTGGTTACTCACCGGTATCAATAGTTGCCTTCGGCTGAACGCAGACGTTGATGAACAACAAGCCCAACGTACTTTATGGCCCCATCCTTTAGTGATCAGTCTTTATAACTTCAATATAGAAGTTTCTGTATGGTCTTACAACTTCTACCTTAATTTTAGATGAAACACTTTTGCAACCAAAGATGTCGTAACTGGTCGACAATCGCTTTTGTCCTGCATGTTTTTCTAGCGAAATGTGCTTCACCCTGAAGAATACTACCCCTTCCGGGGTAAACAGAGCGTCTAGCTACCTCCAAAACGTTATCATACATTCTAAAACATATGGCAGATTTGGTGCAGTGCCTTACACATGTAACCAGCAAAGCTTATAGCAAAAGACTTGATAAAACGGAGTATGTTATCTGGTTTGGTTAATGAACTTGTCCAATAACAGAACCTTGTTTTCAGCATAGTTCGGGTCAATCATTTTCCCACCGCATGAGTACCATAGACAGTTCTTTATTTTGTCCTTGATGTGACTAACTCAGAATGGAAAATTGGGCAGCGTTGATGAGTACCGATTTTGTTGCTGAGTGTGTTTGTCAGCCTCATATAGACTCTGACCTGAGTTGATAGAGGGGGGTAGGACGCCTGATATATGTTTGTTCAGTTGTTTGCACAACAACACATTTCTGCAACCCCGCCTGTACACTTCAGTTTACCTTGCCAAAAAATTCGTTGTACGAAAATGCTGATTGTTGATCAACAGGACATACGGCGTTGTATAATAAAATTTTGATCCACATATACTTGCTTGGAGCGGAAACCATCCTTATATTCCATGTGTGTTTCCTGGTTTGCACTGAGCCAACTGAATATGACGCCACTGCTCTAGTTATGGCGTCAGTTAGCCTAGCTCCTCTATGGTTCTAGAAGATGCCTCAATTTTTTTGAAATCTTGGAGACTTCAATATACAACTACTGTCCTTAAAACTGAGTGAGACAGGTTGATTATATCCCTCAGTACCGCGTGATCACTTTCGCTGCCTAATTACAACCATTCTTTTCCCTGAAACGTACCCGTGAGTTGTGGAGCCCGCACCACCGTTGTTCCTGGCTATGATTAACGGAAAGAAGAATAAACGAGTAAAAGTGCACATAGAAGGAGAAAGTACAAAAGAAACAATGGAACAGTAGAAAAGAGAGAAGCAGAGTCAACGACCTAACTGCTACGGACCCACAATTGACAAAGACACTGCCTGGTCAGGGAAGGTTTCCAGCCTTCGGTGAAGATGGTTACGAACTGCCCAGCCAAATAGGCGGCACCTACGTACTTTGCCAAACGGGGCGGTCAAATTTCATAATCCATGAACATGTCAGCGTCCATCTGCTTTGTGGTTTCCTCCAACCATCAGCAGCCATACTAAACAATGCGCGATGCGATAGACGCATAGCCGAAATACGGAGTGCGTGAACCCATCAACGAGGGCTGTGCATTTTCACTGTCTTGATCGTTGGTCACGAATCCACACGTTTCTCAAATAAGCATCGACGGACTATCCTGTTACTCACGCAGTCAGCCTATTTGATGTTGGCTAACTGGCGAAAACAGTGGTGATCGAATATTGAGTGCACAGGTGTAGTTTCCACACAATGGACTGAGTCTCTGGTCCTTGGGTAAAAGCTGAGCATGCACATACACTGTAAGTCACCCCTTTAATGAACAACCGGAAGTCTTTGCGACGCCAGAAGCAACGAGAAGCTGGCGAATGTACCATGTACTTTCGCACTGTTCTTGGACGCCTTATCAGTAATGTAACAAATTGGTGAGATGACACTACCTAGGTATGCATAACGATCGACAATCTCACGCCCTCTGCTTACGGCGACAAAGCTAAGGTTATTGTCTGCAATAACCTTACACTTTGAAAGTGTAAAATGTATGCTGTGCAGATTAGCCATATCATTCAATTGGTTCAACCTGAATTGATCGTTCTTTGCAGAAAAGTTGTGTTAATCACTGTCGTCCGTACAACCAGTATCATTAGGCTTACTGCTTGGAAGCTCCACTCCGAGATCTTCGGAAGCTCCTAATGCTCGTTTCATATTATCGTCCATTGCTGAATGGAGCTTTGGGATCAGACAGTTCTGTCGTGCGCCACTTGAGGTGAAGAATGAGCAATTGGCACTATGAGTGGACACACGACAACTTCGATAAGTTGACATACTTTACTGGGACTCCTTTGTAATGGGGTATTACCCAGAGAGCAGGTTGAGCAACCGACTTAAAAACAATCTTTAGCGTCAAAGCTACCAAGACTGTTGGCTGATGTAAAAAGTGCCGATACTCCGGTGTCTGCTACAAGGTCAAGCGATGAGCGATAAACACATGTCCAGATCGGGAACCTGCATTTTTTGCTCGTATCTGGTTCTTTGTGTTTCAGAAGCCGACAAATTTTGTAACCCGTGAGCATCTTGAATGTGATCTAGGCAATGTTGCTACATTCGTGGCTTCCACGTGATATCTTGATGCCTTTTTTTAAACTGGACATGATTGTTGGTAAGCACCGAACGTGAGGCACCTCTTCAGTCTTTCATATACAACGGAGGTATGTAGAAAGTTCAGTCTCTCACCACTATCTTTGAAAAGAACTGGTGAGGGATAGTTAGAACTTGGAGCTTTGTTGCACTTTAATAATTTAAGCCCCAACACAATTTTGGTCTACGATGGGAGATCGTCGGACACATCATAATCAGCCACATAATCCACCACCCACAGCTGTTGGACTGTTCGTCAAGGTGCTATGCCCGTTTGTCAGATCGTCATGGCAAGCCGTAAATTCATGAATAGACTTTTTCAAGTGCACTCACTAACACTTTACTGTTGACTATTACAATCACAAATAGGGGAGGAAGCACTCAGCTCTTCCTGATGTGACGCTGTTTCCATTTCCTCTGCTAACTATGCCAAGTAAACTCCGTGGTTCTCATGCATGTTTCACTTCACAGCGGTCTTTGTTACGTTCGGGGTTACAGGATCAGTCGACATTTGCTCGTCATCACTGGTAAATCGACAGAAATCCGCTTATCTTGTTTTCAGTGCTCTATTGAAACAGACTTTCTGCAAGGGGTTCGCGTGGCGGCTCAGGTTTCTGTTCAGTTTGAATTGCTTCACTGCTATACCTTAAGCAATTTACCTGTCTGTGCTGCCAGAAAGGCGTTTTGTATGGGTTTAATTGAGTAGTTTATGTCTGTAAGCAGATGATCACTAAGCAAAAGGTAAAACAAAGCGGGTGTGAACACCAACACGATCGGAGTCAAAGTGGTTACTCTCAAATGTGTTTTTTAGTGGGCCAGGTCGGTCGGTAGCTGATACTAAGATGATCAACTTTTGTGCACGGTTGAGATGTACCTGACAGTCTCTGCGTTGTCTAGTGTCATGAGTCTGTTCCGAAATATGCAACTCGATAGGTATAGTCCGTGAAATGTGTATATTTGTAACAGCCGGTCGCCATCAGTGCACCGCATCCGGACACCGAACATACTATGTAACCGCTTCTCCTCTGTAGGAAGACGACTGGGACTTGCGTTTACATCGCCAGCAAGCGCACCGATGTCCGGATTTAGAGCTTGTCTCAGAAGGTTAAAGAAGGGAAAGCGGAAAGCGTTATTGACGGCGCGTGACCTATTGCACGTGTGACTAATGAACATCGTCCTTCTAGTTTTTGTTAACCAAGTTTGACAATATCGTTAATTCTGACAACAAATGGGCGACCGTTCATTTAGATCCAGCCGAGCAAGCACCGCTCTACCTTGTCCGTGTGATTTCGCTTCGTTGTCGCCAGAGACTCTGAAAAATATCCGCTAATACTTAGCATTATCCTAAGGAAAACTCAAATGAAGGCAGTATTAAGGTTGTGTAGACGTGCTTTCAGCGACACAGCGTATGTAGTTCCAGACTCGAGAGAGTGAATGCCAAAACAGCTTGTTAATATATTTGTTGTACGGTGCTGACATTAAATGCGACAATGTTTATCAGTTGTCTCGGATCGAAGAGAGGAACAATTAGGAGGAGAGGAGAAGGACGATGAAACTGTGTTGTCTGGTCTCTCAAGACAGCCGTGACCTCGTATGCTTTCCGGTCGTTTGGGCCGCTGAAGTGTATTAACGTGACAGATCCCACAAAAGCTCAAAAGTCCGCCGTACTAGGCATCGGAAGATTAGGCTTACTTATGGTATCTATCCTGAAGCCTCTGACTAGAGGGTCTGACTCACTTGGCAGTGAGAAGTCGTTGAGCAGTAAGGCATGCGGTTGTTCAAGCTGGCGGTTATGTAACGTCTCTTGACCGTGGTACATTCGCGGGCTGTGATCTATGTAAACGCTTCTAAGCCAAATAACCACAGAATGATCCTTATTTAGTTCGGAAGTGAAAACCGTAGGCAAGTTGAACCGCCGTTCAAGGTTCTGTCCAAGGCTGTAGCCTCTGAACTTATTGTGGACAAATACGACGTCCACCTTTTTTTATGTTTGCTGATTATTCGCAACCTTCTGGGAGCTATAAGTTATTCGTTTATTCAGTGAGTACGCCAGGTGATGTGGGTTATCTTTGCCTCAATAACTGGGAGCCCGTTGACTCACGTGGTGTCTTGCTGGGGTTTTCGAAGGAGCTGACGGTGCCTAAAGGTTCTGGATGTTTGTAAAGCTAAGACAACTACTAAAGTGGGACGGTAAAAATCACGTCCAAATTTTCTTACCGACTCTTATGTTTGCTCGCAAATTTGTTGCTTATTAGCAAACCAAATTCACATTGGTATTAAGTATTTATCCAAACAAGGGCCATTCATTCGTGTGAACGACATTTCTTACGTATCACTATCAACCACTGACGTGTTGATGTCGATATTGATGCAAGTTGGTTATTGGTTGGGTTTTGGAATTGCGAGCGAAACTCATCAATTATAATCTATTGCGTAGTACATTACTTTTCAGCGAAAATAACTGAGGACCGTTACAAGTACCTCAAGATTTCACAGTGGTACCGAGGTTGACTACCGGTCATATGGTTACGGGTTCGAACTCTTGTTAAGTATGCCGATTCTCTCTAGGCTCATACAACCGGACGTCACGGGACTTCCATGTAATCACCATGATCACCAACATTGTGGTTGGTATTGATGTTTAATAGTCACGTGTGGCTTAGTGATGTGAAGACTAAAGATCTGATTTGCCATTTCAGTGGATGCTCATATTTTTTTCCTAAAGGAGGTCAACTGTGTCGACAGTTGCATTCTCCGGTTCTTGTGAGGCTTTTGCAATTACACAAGCTGTGTGCGACTTATATGTTGAATATCGGAGCAAGTCAAATTGGTCACTAAAAAACCGGTCTGTTTGAGGATAGTCAGAATGTTGGTCAGCGCATAACACTGTCATGGGTGCTTGCCATGAGACAAATTTGCGCAAAATTAAAGACCGAACAAAAGAACTCGCTTGGTATCACTACCGGACGCTCGCTTCTTATATGTGCGTTGCTTGCCATTTGGTACCACCTGACGCGAACGATCACGCGCATACATTGCACTACGGGGACTACTTCTCTCATTCGTAATTTGGCTACAAATAATTTGGTAACTGTCCGCGAGCTGTTATGTAATTTCCAGTGAAATAATTGCCTACTGTATGTTGCCGTTTACGTAATTCACTTTTTCACTGTTCGTTTGTTGCCCGGATGGTTTTTACACACGTATTTTCGCTGAAGAGTACGTTGTACAAGTTATTCCTCATCGTTACTGGTGTATGACTAATGTTCGGCTGGTAGTATGTTAATATCTGTACTGTCATATTAGCAACCCATCAAATGGTTAACCTATACGTGACCACTATTGCTCAATTATTTAAACTTTCCTGACAGCGTTCGGTGTTTTGTGCAACAAAACTGGTTGCCGGTAAAACAGCTTGCCGATTGCTCACAAGTTCTGAAAATGTGGTTTTCTCTTGTCCCTCCCCTTAATCTGTTTTTTTTTATATAGCTGGCATTGCGCTTTCACCCAGATAAAAATCCGGATAATCCATCTGCTGCGGAGATTGTGAGTTTTGTTTAGTAGAAAAAGACACTAATCGCGATTGTCCAGTTCAAGGAGATCAATCGGGCTTATCGAACTCTTACAGACCCAATCAAACGAAATATCTATGATAAATACGGAAGTTTGGGTTTGTCAGTCGCAGAACAGTTCGGCGAAGAGAATGTAAATACATATTTTGTGCTTTCAAACCGATGGTGCAAGGTAGGTGACATTCATTATTGGACATTCAGCGCTCGAATTTTTAGCTACTGTTTCTCTTCATTTTCCTTATTACCGGGTGCTTCTTCTGCTTCTGTTGCTTCTGCTGTTTCAATTTCTGTTGTGGAAAGTGTAAACCAAAAGCACCAGATGAAGAGGACTTGGAAGCGGCCATGAATCTTCACGTAAGTTTGTCCGTCTGTCTTTATGGGGACTGTTCAGACACTTGCTCAACAAATTTTCCGTTTAATAGGTGGACTGAATAAGTTCTAGATTGCAATGACTTATAAACCTGGTTTTTAGGACTAGTAGTAAACAGTAACTTATCAGCACCCCTATCCAGTTATACATGCTTCACCAATCTAAAAACCGTGAAGAAACTAAAGTGTTACATGTTGAATGTAACCGGTCACAGTGGAGCTGTACCTAATTCCAATTCTTGATAGTGATTGTTTTCGAGTTACACAGTTATGCCAGGGTGTAGAAATCAAGATATGACTGAAGTTCGGTGATGCGGTGTTTAGCTACTGCAGCCTCAGTAGATGATATCATGTTCTCTTGGGTTCTTGTCATGAGTTATCTGTATCTACTCAATGGTTCAATCAGGCACACACCCCAGCCACATTTACTTCCGAGAGATTGTTCCCATTTTTCGGCCGCATACCCAACCGAAACTTTGGAGCGCCTTGTCTGTTGCAGTATATCACAGACGGGGCAGTATGCGAATTTTATTAGTTCCTTACCCTTTAAACCGAAATAAACTCGTTCGTTGCGTTACCGATAGAACGATGAAAATGAGCTTTGCAGATACGTTAGCTCAACAACTAAAATCAGTAGCTGCTGTGCCGATATGAGGTGACTATTGTGTTTGTCTTAGAATCAACAAACTGCTTATAATCATATCACAAGATCCCGTTTCCATATTGTTCAAGAATTCTGGTACGGTAGTAACAGTCAACTGTTGACTTTATCAAACTCTCGGGCGCACGTTCGCGGCGGCGGAATGACACAGCTAGTTCACCCCCCCCCAGTACCCTTGCATCGTTGCGTTTGGCAGACAGACTCCCTATTCTTTACTCAGCCATACTTGTGTACTCACTTTCTTGCTGCTGCACAACAGAATGTCTAGGCCGAGGAACGAAGCTTTTGTTTGCTCTGGTCTAGGAATGTTATCCACTGTGGCTCGGGAGTAGTTCAACTAAATCAGTCAGGAGCCTTTTCGTTGCACGTCTGGTCGCTACTGATTGTCGGATTGAGCCCACACAGACTTTAACTGTAGTCTACAGAGTAGTGGTCAGACAACGTACAGACATTTCTGACTTGTTTGTTATTCAACTGCACGATATAATTCTTTGTTCGCACAAGAAGTTTGTGTTGGTATCGCGGTTGGTGTGGCAAAAGGTTATACGATCAACCTCTATCCGTACTCAAATTTCCGCCCAAGTGCTACCTGATGCATTCGTCTGTGGAACTCTAAACCACCGATCATCACTACCGATGACTAGCCATTTGATGACCAGTTAGTAGTAGGTCACATTGATCGATTATGCTCTCCTTACACTCCTCAAGACCTTTGCACAGTGTTTGCAGCCAAACCTTCATCACTGCATTGATTTTAATTATTTCTAAATTGTCGTCTGTGACTGTTTCTCCCATGACTCATTGAGTGGTTTCGCGGGTATGATCCTGTTTTGGTTTGTGTTTGTGACCTTGAGATGATCAGATTTGCAGTGTTCCTTCCTAGTTCTAACTGTCCATTGTGTGATAGCTGCAAATATTGTGTTTAGCACCACATGAATACCAATGATTTTGGGTGGTTCGCGAAAAATCTATATTCTTACGTCAGGAGGATGTTTCCTAGCCCGTTCTCTCCCAGCTGGCTACGAATGATTGCTGCACAACAGTCCGCTATGCTCCATCTTCAGAAACGATAATGGCGCTTTTTAGTGGAAAGGTATGGTCTCCTTTGTGAAATACATGGTATGCCGTCCATGTGTGCGTCCTTTTCTGTAATATTGTTGTAAAATCTGGTCTATTCAAGCTGGAGGTGTCCTTCGGGAATCCATGTTCCCCAGTCGTTATTCGCACACCACTAGTAGCTTGTGATGGATTTACCTTTTGAATAGTGAGGCCGTAAAACGGTTGATTTTCACGAATGACAGCTGTAAAAACTTCGTACCTGAAGCGATCTTCGGACGGCCCAGAACTGTTGTGATTCATGGAACATAATTCGAGAAACGGGACTCAGTTCGTCGGTCTGGCATTGTCTAGTTAAGGTGTATGAAGCGAATATCGTTGGGGTTTGTTTCGGTCGAGCCAGCGCGCCTCTCAACTTGGACTACTGAAATCCCAACATCTCTCGTAACTACTCTTAACTATGGTACAACACTTATGTGTTGGCGCTAATTACCGTCCTAATTCCACTGCTACATTAGTCCATTCCAAACAAGAGACTTCTTCAGACGGCCTTTGTGGAGAGAGGCTGTTACTGGAGGGTTTACAGCTGAGCTCCAGTTCAGTAAGTAATGCGCGTGAAATAATTTCGTGCCCTCTTGAAAATGAAGAACCATTTCGTTCAAAAAACGACTACAATTTAGGATGTTTTATGTTAGTGTAAACGGTTGGTAACTGGGAAACATTTCTATCTGGTCTACGAAAGCCAGTTATACTCCCTTCTGTGTTCAGTTTCATCTTAACCTTTGCTTGGCGCCAATTTTTTTTCGTTAGTGTTGGATTATCTTTCCCGGTGTAGCTTCAGGAACGTTTTGTTTTCGCTCATTGTCTTTCCTTTAAGTATACATCGTATCGACTAAACTCTATCCTGAACCGTGACAGGCTTCATGTGCTGTTTAATAGGCGAGAAATCAGTCACCTTAATGCTGCGACTTACACATGGGGCGAATGTGGTTTGGCTCGCTTCAAAATTTAACACGAATTGCACCATTTTGGTGAAACCTCCAAGTGGTACGTGGGCGACGTTCCATAAAGCGCTAGCGCGTTGTGTACGCGCACCCCATGACTATAGTCCTCTTCCCCTTCCCTAGTCACCCCGTGCTTTATGCTCTTGTTCGGATAGTCCCAGTACACTTCGAGACATAGCAGACGTATTCAGTCTGTTTGTCACTTTCGCTTATCGTTCTACCACTATTGACACACAGACAGCACTCACTATTGTTCAGCGAGCAGCAGTGTACCGGAGCCGCATTGTCCAGGATACGCTCGGGACGAAAAAACGTAAATATTGTCTAGGAAACCACTGCATGGGCTGCTGATCGCTGTGCACACAAGGGTGATTCTGAAACATGGTTCTCGGCTTTATAGCATTTTTTCGCAGAAGGTGTAGTTTCTTCAAGTAGTCCTTGAAGCCGGCTGTCCTGTCTGTTGCCTTAGTAAAAAGTTTAAACTAAAAGAGTGCGACCCCTGTTGAGATGACACTGTAAAGGCTAACTGCTTATTTTTCTCCATTGTTCCTTCCGTGCGCAACTCTGCCCATACTTTTCATTATCCTAACTAAGTAAACCTGTGTATGCACGTGAGTTTTTCTGGGTTTCAGGAGGATGTGGATCAGGATGATATCACTCCGATGCAGCAAGCTGCGCCCCCGTTCGATCCGACACCGTTTGATCAGTCTTCCGGACTCTACGGTTCTTCTGTTCCTTTCCCCACAGGAGTGACAGTTCCGCAACAACAACCTGTTACTGGGCGATCCTACTGAAGAACACTATACTGTACTATTGAGACTGTCACTGCTCTCAATTTTGACCGCATGCAAAGTTATAAGGTTGCGCATACGGTAGTGCATTTTCTCTTGTGATTCCGCCCCGTCCGCTAACCTGTCTGCCTGTTTGGCAGACATGAGGCAATCGATTGCCACTTTATCTATCATCCGCATTCCCCGGATCGTTCTGTTTTACTTCCGGACCGAATGGATTCCACCCTACACTGTGACACATTCCACCGTTGTGCTTTTATAGTCACTTTCATGTCCTTTCAATTGTTTTCTTTTCTCTTGTCTCCCAGGCTTTCCTGGAGCAGTATTTATCATGGATTTCACAACGTCGATCTCTCGTTTCGGCTGTCATTTATGACTTGTTCGTCTTTTTTTCTTATATATATGTCAAATAGAGCAATTTTATCTTGAATCGTATTATTTTTTATTTGTTGATTTGCTAAGTTTATTGGCTCCTCATACAAATCATGAGTACATTGAAGAATGTGCACATTTTCTATCAGCAGTTGTAGACATGAGTGAGATATTTGTCTATGAGTTATATTGTTTGCAATTCGAAATGCTATCAAGAACAAGGACCATGAGGTTTTTCACATTTCCCCGTTTTAACTTTTGTCTACACTGGAAAACTTCGAAGAGGTAGCTTCTAAACCGATTTGATTAACGGTGAAAAATTTAGTAGCACTATGTGAACGTGCCATCGTAGCACAGGTTCGATTGAACTCTACCTGAGTAGTGTCAATCCTACGTTCAGCTTGGCAATTGAACCGGAATCAGTTATGACAGCCCGGTTTTTAGGGGTGCAGCAGCGCCTCAGAGCCATCGCACAGCGAATTCATGAAGTGGTTTGATCTATAGGTCGCCCCCACTTAGTCAGCATTACTTATGTGTGCGGATGTAGGCGAACACACGTTGACATAGAATGAAGCCATTTTTACACGAGTAAAATAGTTGGTTTGTTAACCCAGCACAATCGTAATATGGGAGTGGGAGGTGAGAGCAATTATACGAGTAGGGTTTTGTAAGGGACATCCGTCGGAGCTGTGTTTCGAAGAGACTACAGCGCATTCGGTTTTGTTGCCCCTTAAGAACTCTGTGAATGTCACACACACTATGACGAATATATTTTTTTGGCGATACCTGTTAACGCGAACTTAAAACTAAGATAATCGAATGGCGATGGTAAAATAAGGTGGAAATCAAATTTTACATATTCGCGGACTTCACAGTAGCCTGACACACGTCATTCCATTGGTCTGGAAAGTGTTAGAGTGATTTTATGAAGGCTTAGACTTACGCACGTGCATTCGATCGTAGTGGTTGTCTAAAGAACGAAGATCAATCACGCTGTGAATGCAGTGGGTGATTCTAACTCTGGCACTCGGTAGCCAGCGCTTGAGCGAACAGGCTGACCTACGATGATAATTAAGTGAACCGATTCTTTTAAGGAATCAGAGAACCGTGGCTGTAATACATTCCTGCCGGAGCAGGTGGCACTGTCTATGTCGCTCTCACTTCTGATTTGTCTTCGTGTGTCCTCACTATTGTGACAATGCTCCCCCTAGTAAGAAGCAAGTTACAATGAGAGCAAACTCGTTTTCTCCTGGAATGATGATCATTTCATTCAATGGTCCCCGACCAAAACATGTGCGACATAGTGCATAAAGCAGTGTTAATTTATCCGATTTATTGAAGTAATCAATCCCTATGTTCCATCTTGAGGCCGTACTACACTGTAATTCTTGTGTAATGAAGTACGCTATGGAGTGGCTGTAACTTACAGTTTGTTCTTACGGTGATAAAAATAAAACGAAGATGTGCGAACGTACGTCGAAGCAAGTAAGTCTGTTACTGATACACATTGAGAATAACACGTTATGAGCAAGTTGTGATACTCTATGTTTCAACCACTGCGAGCGGCTTTCCTCAGGAGTTGAAACGCAGATTATCACAACTTGCTCATAACGTTGTGTTCATCAATAACATTCTGAATACGACGCCCGAACTGTTTGACTTCATTCGTACTAAATTTGCTGCAAATATCTTACAAGTAAGTCTGTTTTATGTGTAAAACCTCTTGTAACAGCAGAAAGGACCGTCTGTAAAAACTCACTAGCATGATGGAAACTAAGTGACTTTCGGGGTGGTGTATACTTTTACAATAAACTTGTGGTGCTCCCTGGTCTTGCGGGTTACCGAACGCAACGTGAGATGTTGACGTACAGCCTATTGCAGCAGCAGTTCTCACTGTTCTCCAGTGTGAGTGCAGATTGTCTATCCCTATCAAGATTAATCTCACATTAGCTTTCTTGACTTAGAGTCATTTATCTGGAACTACTTATTGTTCGATGCTTCCTTCATGCTCTTAATAGAATATCACCAAATGTATTGTACCAGAACGACAGTGCTTGTCATTCATTGGCTTCTATCATCATTGCTTGCGGTTATGTAAGTCAGCTTGTAGCACACCGTACGCGATACTAAGTAAGCAAGGGTTTGTGGAAATTGGAGGTCGTGAACTTCTGTCCGCATGATGTTGGGAAGTATGTGAAATATTTTTTAGGACGCTTCCTAAAGGACAGTGGTGTTTAATTCCGATTGCCATCCTCAATAGTAACATTACTTTGTTCACTATTAGCATGTTCAGGGACTCATGAAAATAAAATGACATGAATTAACTAGTTAGTTGTATTGAATCGTTCCTAGCGATTTAGGATAATCCACCCAGTAACACATAACCGACAATTCCACTGACGCGGATTCAAATGGTTGATTTGACAGAATTATCTTTGGATTCCGAGAAAACGTCGGAGAAGACGATTGAAATGACGGATTGGTACAGTACTGTCCACAGAATTACAGTAAAATTGCCATTTCACCTTGAATGTGAATTAACCGGGTACTCAAATTACCCAACAGAAAAAGACGTTCAAATTGGGGCGACAGTAAACGAGTTCGCAACTATCCACCAACCAACGGGAAGTGAACTCAATCTGCCAATCGAGTATACAAGAAGGTGAGAGCGTTTCAAACAATGTCAAGTAAGAAAGTTTGTATAGGTAGACAAGGATAGAAGAAAACAGATAGTTCATGTGCAGTCATGGTACAGTCTCCATCAACTCAGCTCCGCGCAGCAAGAGGTGAAATGCAGACAAATTTAGGATCGAATCTGTGCAAGTAAAGTAAGCGTACTTCAACGAATTCAACGTTCGGCATCGTACCAAAAACAGAACGGCAGATGCAACAAACGAAATTTGAAAAATTCAACAAATAACCTTGACCAAGTAGTAGTCTTTCGTGCATCTGAAACTGTGCACTATGGGTAACTGGTATTAATACATCATTTCTTGTCATCTACTTTCATCATGCATGTAAGCGATCATTTCGCTGTATCCGTGGCCCTCGTTGTATATTGGCAATTTACTCAATGGTTATAATCAGTTTAACCTTAAAGCCACTCATTTGATAGTTTGATTTAGCTCAACTTGACTGCTAGCAGGACCAACATTCATCACCCGTTAAATGAGCCTCAGTTCACCGTACTAATAGCTAATGAACAGAAATAGGTTGTGGACATTTTGATCTTCAACCGTGACCCAATCTATCTACTAAATTCTTCTCCAATTCGTGCCACGCTCACTGATGGAAAAATAACAGAATAGGCCCGGTGATCGCATGAAAATGCCAGACTAATTTCCGGACGAGTTGTTTACAAAATGTCTCAGAACCGTAATGTGGACTGAACGATACGAAGTCTGTATTCCGTAACGCTTTTTTGATGCTTTTCCTTAATTCGACATTCGAAGACCGGATTCATATTTGTTTGGACGCAACATGCAGAGAGTTCAAGTGAGAGATGAACCAGTGGCCCATCGTGTTACCAACCGATGCTCTTGCTCGCCCGGCCACCAGCTCAGTTTCGTGTATTCGTCCACCCTCAGTCTGGTCGACAGACGGTAGGAGGTGACTGGCTAACAAATATGCCCATTAGTTCTGATGGAACTGTGAGCCAGCCTGGAGCCAGAGACGCGCCGCTGAACGGTGGTCAACAGGCCTCCTGTTAAGATTAACGATTGTACTCCCACAAACGATACAGTGGTTACGGTACGTCCGTCATACAATCTGAAGTTAGGACATACGATAAGTTTTATAACATTTTCAGAAGGTTAGGTCACAAGATTCAATGTTTTTCTTTGGTTCGAATGATACTTGTCCTGTGATGCCAAAAGAGAATAGTGTGAAAACCGGCCGGAGTGTTGGGTAAGGCTTTGACTTTGTACCGGATGTTCGCGCCGGATTCCACGGGAAGAATAATACAGATGTGAGTGACCATGTTACCTGTGGCCTATTTTATTCTCGACAGTGTGTGGATAGGTCGAATTCATGCAATTTTTAGTAAACTCATCATCGAAAATCTAGTCCACTTAGTCTAATCATGTGATTAATTTTAGTGCGATTGAGAATGCACGGAGCCTACATAAAGCAGACGAAGCATTTGGGTAGTTCGTTCCATACGCCACACAATGAACAGTAGTCTATGTTGAACACTCTTAAATGTTGGGTGAATGATGCCATGTCAGATAAACCTTGGACTTTGAAGAGTCGGTTCAGCCTGCCAGATTATAAAATAATTATGTCCATGGATTGTAAATTAAATGATTCTGGAGGCAACTGATTGTTCCGTCGTCTTCTAATGCACTGAAATAAGAATTTCCTCAGTTCTTATCAAGTACAAAGCATCGCATACCTTCGTCTTGCCAAGAAGTGGTCGAGCGGCTAGACTTTGCGTTGGCCGATCTAAAGAATGGAGATCATGAATGTCTTGACTAATTCTGTCTTATTGGACATGGTGTGACAATTCCGATACGTCCAGTTTGCGTGTGTTTTCTTCTTCGGACGTAGCTTCTGTAACTGGGTCAATTCTGAACTAGCTACCGTTGGTTTACCTTTCGTTAATCGTCAGTTTTGTGCTCGGGCAAGCAGGCCATCCCAACCACCCATCACCGCACTGCGAAAGATAAATACAAGGATCAGTTCGTCTTATCCACTTGCGCAAAATATGCTGGGAGACATGTTGAATTGCATAACAGTGGGATCCCTTCTGGTTTTCATTCATGTATGCCGGATGTGACGCTGACAGACCGCAACGAAGCAAGTTCAGGCTGATCCGCTTCGGACAGTCCCTTGGTGGAATGAGATACAAAGACTAAGCTATTTAGACCGACCAGCCAATCAACCAAGTAACCGAACCCTCGTTATAAAGTGTGTCCAGTTTGTGTATTACATTTGGAGACTGCAGTCATGCTGAACAGTCCGGAGTTAGTTGTGCCAGAAGTGAGCAAATTTGGACACCTGGTGCACACTCAGGGTACACAAGAGTGGGAACCAAGTTGCATAGGAAACGATACCACCCGATTGGGAAACGTAATTTGTAGGAAGATTGAAGATGCTGTGTTGCGACGGATATGAGTTGTTCGTCGAAAGCAAACAAAGTGAAAACTGCTAATTTTTCAGTCATCTTATTCCAGCTATTTTTGCAAATATCTATTTCACTGCGGATGCAGTGGAACGTTATGTGCCAGCATATACTTCCGAAGTCTGTGGTCAATTCTTCGCGGACTGTGACTGTCCGTCTAAATGGCCAGTGATAATAATCCAAATTAGATCTTCAATTTCCGATTCATACGCATTCAGTCTGTGTACAATCATGATAAGATCTATATTCTTTTCGACGAATTTGCGAGATGTCCTGAAATAAACACGGAATAATTTGAACCTAACCCATCCTGGTTCATTCATGAATTACATGACCAAACGATGTATTGAGAGTTGGAAAAAGCATCCTGTTGGCTTCTTCCGTACGTCAAAGCGAATCGGTAGGTTTACCGCAGTGGAATTGGCTGTCTTCTTCATCAGTCCAGTAAGAGTAAACAGGTGTCAAATACAATCTTAATACTATGATTTGTGTTATTTAAACGTCATAAGTGAACAATCTGTGAAATACTTCAACAAATCTCTGTTTTGGGTGGCCTTAGTGTTCTGTCAGAAGGTGTGAATTTATTGACTTCCTAGGCAATAAAATAGCCATTCTGGTATGTGCGAGTATACAACGCATCGATCTGAAAACAGCTATACTACTCGTCTCAATTGGTTTACTACTTGTAGTTTCTACTATTCCAGCTCCTTATAGATCTTGACTTAGACTCCATCTTTTAGTTTCATTTAATTAGCCATAAGAATTTTGCGCACTGTTATAGAATCCTAACGAAAAACTGAGTTACGGATCGGCTTTCAGGCTGTTCATCCACCGTGCGTTCTCAGTCGATCTCAAGAGCCATCTATTTGCCTGCACACACCGTCTTATTGTCTAGGCCAATTCGGTGGTCGTGTACCGCGAGTGCATTTGCTAGGCGTTCGAGTTGCCTAGGAAACTTATCTTACTTGTCTGTACGCAGCTTGCATACGAAAATGACAACAACAGCGACGAGTTCCGTTGCTACCCTCGCATGAGATATATAAACAAGAGTGCACCAATACATGAGATTTTCAACAATACACAAGGTGCCTCACTTGTCAACGGAAAAATTCAGCTGGCTACCGGAAGTGCATGCTTTGTCAGGGTTAGAAAAGTGGTTCAGTCGGAAAGAGCACAGATGAACGATCATACAGCTTTACCCCGTACACCAGTGGAAGAATGACGGAAATTTGGAAATAACTGCTTGCAGACAGATTCAGTTATATTTGCGGCTCGCTTTTGCCAGTGGTTTTAAATATAAAGCGTTTGTCATTATACGTGATCGTTTGTGGTCGTTTGCACAGACTGATTTAGAACTCATGCAGCCATATCAGTATTCGACACTCCCCCCTGCCTATCCTCATTTCACGCAATATGTGGCACCTGTGTGAATAAAGAACTTCACTTAGATCTTTTAAATTTGGCATCGTCGTCTTCGTCCCGTCAGTCTTGTTGGAGAATCTTGCATGCCAAAATGATTAAGGTTTGATGTTGCAGCACAGTGACTTCCAAAGATAACATAGGCATTACTGACAATCACATTCATCATTAGGCACTGCAGCCAAGACAGTAATTTATGATGTGCATGGTTTAAGGATGGATAATTCTTTAATTCATTCTTAAATGGAAGTTAAAGACTTCAGTAGTGGATAAGCTCGTCGAGGTAGACCCCGACTCTTCCAGTATTGGTTCAACGCGTGACCTGGCCGGTCCTGCCGGTACCAGTGTGCGTACCATGGTTGTTGTTAGGAATTTGTTTATTACTTATATATAATGAGGGTATTGGACAGTAGAAACTGAGCACCATTCACGGCTGATCACAGATTTTACGTTAACGTGGACTTCCAATCACACTTTGAAGAACTTCTCCCAAAACTTTCAGTTCACAGCTTGTCAACAGTCGGCCGTAAGGCAACCGCGCCGACGACTGTACCTCTGACCTCACACACATTACGCACGACCGAACTATTACATGCAAATGCTCAAGTACATTCGTTCGCGAGTACAACTCGGCAGTCAGTGTGAAGTACACACATATTAACCATACTGATACTGAATTATATCATGAGAACTAAACGATGCTGTCTACATACCACCTTGGACGAAGTGGATAAACGAGGGTAGCCCGTAATCCAGTTCTAACCATCTATTTCCTTCTATTCTCAAAAAAACAAGCTTAACAGAGGAGTAGTTCGAACGATTCAACTCTCAGCATAGTGCGGGCTAGGTAGCAGTTACGGCCAAACTCACGAAATCTGTATTTAAAGCTGGTAGTGCTTGAGCGAGTTCAAATGCACAATAAGTTAGTTGGTACAGTATTCATGTGTATATTTGTCAAGTCATAAGTAACTGGGTGAACAGAAATATACTGTGAGCCAGAAACAATAATGTGAATTGGATAATGAAACAGAGAATCTTTAGATTAGAGGCATGCTGTTCTTTACTAACATGACCGATCAGTTACACGCAATCTGCAACTCAGTCGCTAATACTTAGTAAAAACAGTTCAACTGATCTAATGTCTGAAAACAAAATACTGGTGGATCTCAGACATGCGTGAATTTTCGTAAAATCTGGAATTCGACATCAGTGGTTCGTAATCTTTTTGTCAGATTCCAGCCATCTGATCGAAGAAGTACTCTACTGCACTTATAACGGTAATAACCTCCATCATTTTATTTTATGTATACTTGGCAGATAGCGTGACTGTTATTAATATCGCCCATTCTTACCGGGTGACTTATTTTACCTTACTAATGGGTACTCGGGGATTTGGTTGACTTAAGGTTGAAAATCTCTTCAATGATCGTGGCGTTTGCATTCCAATGGACCCTCTAGCCAACCTCTTTCTGAAAGAAGCCCTACATTCGAGTTTCAATCTTATCATAGCTCGTCACTAGTGCATATCTTCGCCATCACTGAGATTATGAACCCTGCCACGCTTTCGTAACTGAAGGCACACTCATTCAGTTGTCTAAATTAAGCGTGTCAAAAGTCCTGATCCAGGCGATGGCAACAAGAGCGAAACTCATGTCTAGTGCTGCTTTTCGAAAAACGCTGGCTGGAAAGTCTACCCGACTGCGAACACTGCGATCAATGATTAATAATGTTCAACTTGATACTTTAGTTTATCGTTGAAAAATCAGGTGGATCAATTCCCATCCCTGAAGACCGTAAATTTTTGCGGTGTTATAAATATGCTTAATTTTATCGATCATGCGTTGTTCGGTTGATACAGTAGCGGTAGACGTGCGGTGTTTCGGATGGAATGCTTGTATTAATAAATTACGAGCGACAATCCCTCGATAACAGCATATCATAAAGATACAGCTTCTGCCCAGTTCTTCTGGGATTCCGGTGAATGTATCAGCTTGATGATCCTCTGTGTCTTCTAACGTAAAATTGAAAGATGAATTTTTCGGCGAATGTACGACAGTAATTTAGCAGGAGAAACGCTGAAAGGTCCGAATCGGTTAATAAGACTCCTCTTGTTACCAGACATCACCGACAATACCTTGTTGGAATCAAAACAGCGTATTCACGATAGGAACTCTTTGCTCAGTGTTAGCTGGGATCAAAGCTTAACCCATTCCGACACCAAGTTGACTTAAACTTACTTTCACCAGGTGCACTTCAAATTCAGTTACTAGCGTTGTGAATTCAGACGGCGGACAACACAAAGGTTACTTTGTTGGAGAAACCAACACACTACTTAAGCGTCTGAGCACGACTAGAAACGGAAACACTCATTTGCACACCATACTCTTCTGAAGATACTTCAGTCGCTTTAGACACCATGTCTCAGTTCCATCGTGTAGCGAAAGCCATTATATGTCATTCTGCCCTCCAACGATCCATCCCGTAACTCTGCCGTATTTATCACGCGATTATCTCGATCCGCGATCATTTCGATCCATGCTGCTACTGAATAGTGGTGTGAGTAGTATGGTGCGACCGTATCTCCTCACTACACTCCTCCCCCCGCAAAGATTGTTCCAGTCGTAACAAAAGGCGTTCAGGTTCTCTTCGTTCCCTCGATGATCTGCGTGCTGGCCCCGGTGCTGGTGACACACATGGTGTGCATCCTCTTCTGATCGGAGTGTCGTACCATTTACACAGCTGGCTTCCGTGCACTCGATG
>QNGE01001691.1:84645-95066 GCA_008508345.1 Paragonimus westermani
ATCCCGTATCTCTGCCGTATTTATCACGCGATTATCTCGATCCGCGATCATTTCGATCCATGCTGCTACTGAATAGTGGTGTGAGTAGTATGGTGCGACCGTATCTCCTCACTACACTTGGTAGACTGCATGTTTAATAAGCATCAGCTCGTGAAACATTAACGTATAAGTATAAGAATTTGTCCCTAAATGAGCACAGTTGGCCTGTACAGTCGTATGACTGACTTCCCAATAGTTCATCTTGTTTAATTCGAGTTATGCAGCTACTCCCAAGTATTGCACTAAGTTTTGCCATGCTCCTCCTGCTCTCTTTATTTTGTTTCTATCATACTGCGCTCATTTTTTCCCATCATACTGCTTGACCGACCGGTACTTTTCGTTGTGCTAGCGAAGAGGTCTGGGTGGAGTGCAAAGCTTCTAAGCGACTCCACGTCGGTTAATAATTTTCTGTGTGCATGTACCAATACATACCGTTCGTTGCAGGAGGTCTTGTTTCAATCAGAGTACCACTCTTCTCATTTGTGCGATTTTTAGAAGAAAGTAGCTTGTGTGTCTTTACGAACATTGCTTTTCACATTTGCGATTGATAATTACGGTGTGTAATCGTCGAATTAGTTGTGGTGTAGTGTGATCTTTGTTCTTTTGCCTTTGTCCTGTATTGCCACGGTTTATCACCCGTGCCTTGGAATCAAACAACCTTTACTTGTTCGATCGGCTTGGAAATGTGCTGTTCACTGTTCTGTTGACCATGTGTTTCTGATTCAATCCTGTGCATTAGTACTGTGTCATTCCATTCACTTCTAAACTCGAATTTTCGGACAATGATCATCGTCCGTTTAGTATAACAGAGCTATCTGATTGGATCATATCGAAAACAAATCTAGCCAGGCTTGCCAGACCTTTTCTTGATGCACAGTATAACTCTGCCACTGGTTTGGCTTGTTCTTCTTTCCGCTGGTTTTTTATTGGATTTCGTGGCAATCAAATTTCGCGGATTCATTCCACGCTCGGAACTTGGTGTTGCTACAGCTAAACAACCTCGGAATGAACATTGACGAAATTGCACACTTGTTCATTTTTGATTGATGGCTAAGAGTACCGTCAATCAGAAGACTGTTGACTACCTTGCGGATTATTTTCGGAGCGGAGTTGTACACCCTGCTCAACTGTACAAATTTCATTCGTCTAGATCATTGGTTTATTCCCAGAGTTAATCTCCGTCATACTCTACAACCATACAATCTATATTTAAATTGAGCAAACATCAGTGACTCTGGAAAGACAAATTGTACCGGACTTTAAGCGTTGGCGACTATGAGTTGCGTCTCACGATGACACATGCTCTGCCATGGCTCCTACTGCTGGCTAACGAGAGTAGGTAACTTATTAGCCCATCCTACTGAACTTGAAGGTCTTTTTAGTAAAGTCTGCTGCTGGATTAGCAACACGTGATATTCATCGGTATCAGGTAGTTGGATACACGTCTAATCACTTTCCTCTTGAGTTACAACATTAGAATTCCCGTATGCCACAAAGTAAAAACTTCAATAATCGTTCAGGAACCGGCGTAGAATTACTCATCCGAAATATTTCGTGTAATCTTTATCACGTCCACCGATGTAGTATTTTATCTAAGTTACTAAATTTGCGGATCGCAAAATCGTGTGACGATATTCTCTCTCTCACTCCAATTCAACGATCTGTCATGAGCCTCTAGCGTGCTGGAATCCAAATAGGATGGTGACACTGTCATTGAAAGCATACATAACATTTGTTATATTTTTAGTTCAAAACTTAGTCGATACGTAGCAGTGTAACACAGCCCGCTTCGGTGTACTTAACGTCGTTTTAGTTTTGCGCTAGGTAAGTTCTGAGCATGAATTACTGGGCCTCCGGTTCATGCTCGCCGGTTTTCATTACAATTTAAATTTTCTTGCATGGCTCCGTTCTTCAGAGGCACGCTGTCCCTCGGTGTCCCGACTTCCTTGCAGATTACAATGGTGGGAAGAAGACCGCAAATAAAGTGGATTATGTACATGAGTGTGTGGTGAAAATCGACTCGACTCACCGCTTACCCTAATCCTGAAAAATAGAAGGTCTAGCATTGGACTAATCCAAATGTCGCGTTAATCTACCACATCAGGATTGGACAAAAAGCCTCATTATTACACTTCTCGTTTGTTACCAAGTTCTTTGTTGTACATTACATCAACCAGCTTACGGTTTGACATTGTAGGTGCCAATATGATCAGCCAATGATAGACTGATTTATTTGAGGCTGTTATAGATATGTGAATGCGACTTCTTGTCTCATGAGTAAAAAACTAATTCGTGCAACCAGCACGAGGTCTTTTGCTCATTACTTGCGTGGGAGATTCCGATTCGAGTACGATTTCTAGGACTGCTTGAAGAATGCTATCAGAAACAGAGCCCAGGTCAGTCAAGTTGCCTGCAGCAGTGTAGCCTCGTGATTCGTGGAGTGGCGATGTCCAATGATAACTTGGACACACATGCACACAAGTTCCCAAGACCGATTAATCCGTATGTCAGCCAATCACTGTCCATGCCGAGACACACAAGCACGGCCCAGATAGGATCCACTACCTTTCTGTCACACTCACTCTGACAGGACGTGGCGCAACACAGTATGACGCGTTCGTCTTGATCGGCATATACTGGTGTTGGTGATTTTTGCGATTTATCTCTTATGTTCATTTCGTACCAGTGTGTTTGATGTTGAACTGTACGTGGGGGATTGGAAACAAACGCCTTGCATTCATCTTCGTTCCATCCTACAGCCTCTAGGTAACTAGTGAACACCCTTCTTCAACTTTCAAAGAGTAGGCTGAATATTATCATCTTTTTGAGTTCGTATTTTTCTCGTACATACACCTGTTCCAAATGTGCGGGTTCAATCTGGTTGCCTGTACTTTGCTTGATACACCACCGGATTCTTCTACTCATCCGCCTTCGCTTCTTCATGTTCAATTTGAATGGCACTGAGATGTGTCCATAGTTGCCTTCCAGACGTCAATTGCGAGGGTGCTTCACATTCATCTTAATCAGGTGTAGTCCTATAGAGAGATTCTCTCAAACGTTTGCACACCCCACACATTCATTTGGAAAAAATTGGTTAAGGTACGATTAACGTATTCATCCACACCAGTGGCTGCTGAATTTGATAGCAGTTTCCACACGTGAAAAATCAATCTTGAACAAAATCGCGTAACCTCAACGCTGGAAATTTTAGATCCAATGTCAGTAATTATTTCTTCAAGCACGGTGTGACGGTTTGTGAATCTCGATGACCTATTGAGCTAAACTGGACGGTGTGGCTACCATACGGTTAGTCACTCACATCAGGTAGATCAATAGTCAGAGGTCTTACAAACCACACGCTCCTCCAGCTTGGGGGTTGGAAAAAGGCTGGCACATTTTTTTGGAGATAGTACCAATTCTGGCACACTGTCACCAACCCGCTGCGTTGCTGTACAAGCTTTTGAACCAAAGGCTTTGTTTGAGGGCCCTAAACGTTCTGCTGTCTGGGTCTGGACACCCTGGCAGTATCTCAGCCATACACAACCATGAATACCCACAACGCCAGTGATTCCATACTGCATCAGCCGTCTCGCAGGATAAACGGATTTGCCCTATCTGCTGCATACGGCAGAGTGGATGGGCGAAAACACGCTACTGCTGACCCCTTCCTCACTTTTCTATCACATTTGGGTCTCAGGCTCATCCCGAACCTCATTTCTGATGATCATTCTGCAGGTCATACAACAGACAGAGCTAATCATAGTAACATTGTATGGGTAAGTCCCACCTCTTACCATTCAGCCTCAGGCCTCCCTCGTCCACTGTTTATACCAGGAATGCGAATTAATATGGGCGCTTTCTAAGTTCATACTCTAAAACAGATAATTCAATAGGCCGTGCTCGCACTAACGTTGGATTCGTTAAATGTCAATGTCTGCTGTATCTCGGAGGCTCGATTCCAGGACAATAGTCAATGTATCGAACTAGCAACACTCTGGTCATCTATCCACTACTGGTTATACACTTCGGATAACTCCACGGCTGCCGCTACCAGTCAGGCTGGAGTACGTACGGACCTCAGCATGACGGCCACAGCTGCGTTGGCAGATTTACATTCTGTTGGCAATAGACTTTTTGTCATCCGCTTGGCAACTTCTGCTAAGGCCAGAAATCTTCTCATTGTATCTGCTTATGCTCTATTTGACCGTAGCAATACCGGTTGTCAAACGTAATAGGGCTGTTGGTTCAGATGATCTTATGCCAAAAGAGAATGAGGGGGCACTAGTAGGGGCTTTGGCTCAGTTGTTTCAACTTGTGTGGAAGACGAGACCATCTGTCCGTGCTGGGGTTACTCGATAATAGTTCGTATATTCAAAAAGGGTATCTGGAGCTCTTGCGAAAACCATATGGGAATTAGATTAACCCCAGTCAGTTCTAAGGTTTTGGCATCCATTATATTTCGTCGACTTACTGCAGCCCGCGAGGCAAGCATTAGGGAAGAACAGGCAAGGCTCCGAATTGGACGGGAATATATGGATCACATTCTTACTCTTCGTCAAATTCTGGAACATCGTCATGTTTACTGCCGTATTTCTCGATCGTTCAGTTGCATCTGATTCGGTGGGCCGATATACACTTTTAGAGTGGCTTAAGCGCAGGATTGTGCCGACCATGTATGTGAACATTCTGTTGGTGCTTCATACCTATACTTCAAAACAGGTTAAGATTTGCGGTGAACTGTCTGACAGTTTGAGCACCAGTATTGGCGTAGGTGAAGGTTGTCCACTTTAACCATTTCTATTCAATTTTATCGTAGACGAAATACTGGATGGCTGTCTGCAGCACTCACGAGATGCCGACGTGGACTTCCAACATTGTAGAAGACTGACTGATCTTGTTTATGCTGATGACAGGGTGTTGCTGTTTGACAACTTTCGAGTAGCACAAACAACGTCAGACACTATTTTGCACTCTGCTAAATGCTTCAGAATGCGTTTTGCAGTCCTAAAATGCAAACTGTTCCTCCAATATTGCTGAGAATACGCGGATTTAATGTTAGCCAATGAAGTCGTGAAAGTTGTTAGCAGGTTTTTATACCTGGAAAGCTGTATTAGCGGTGGTGGAGGTATAGACGATAAAACAGAAGTGCATATCCCTAAAGCTAGGGCGGTATTCACTAATCTAGGACACCTCTGGCAACAGAGATGCATCTCTCTAATGCTTAGAGGTTTTGTATATCAGGCGACAATGAGGGCCGTGTTACTTTACGGCAGCGAAACATGGCCACTCATGGTAGAAGACACAAACTGTCTTCAAGTATTTGAGGACCGATGCTCGCACTCAGTCGCTCGTATCGGGTGGCGCCAAACGGTAAGCAATAAAGAGATTAGAAAGCGGAGATTTGGTAATGATTGCCAAATGAATTCTTCTGCTCACAGTTTACATCTGCACAGATTTAGATAGTTAGGTCATGTACTAAGTCGTCTGCCACACTGAGCACTCTATGCGGACACTGCGGAGGACTGGTATAAAGTGCGACGTAGACAGTTGATGGCCTCACCTAGAAAAAATGAGGTCGCTCACGGAGGAGTTGGCCACTGTGTGTCTGGTTCGCCTCCCAGGCAGGGGACCTCGCGATTCACAGAATCGGTGTCTGGACACATTAGCTGAGGTGGCGACTAATCGAATTTGGTGGCTTGAATGTTGTCGTTTGGCCGAGTTGTCTGTGAAGTGAGCGCATTTCATGACGCGGGGCAGTGACAGCCGTAGGGAATCTGCCTTGTTAATGATGCCTTACTTTCACTTACGGTTCGGTTGTTCGTTTTCAAGGAGTTGGCACCTTGATGTTGAGTGTTTCAATACAGAAGTAGCTTTTTTGGTAATCACGCCCCTTCCCGTTCTATTCATTTTTTCGTTCGATCTTTATATGCGAGGTCGTGTGGCACTTAAGCACCAGTGTGCACCACCGATGTATTGTTGTCTATGATGATGGTTTTTTCAAGTAAGGCAAATCGAGCAAAATATGTTACATTTATTTCAATACTACCGCTGTGGTTGTTTCACTACACTGGATAGCTTCATGCTAGTTGTTTTAAAAACACGTAGCTATTCCTTTGTTCATTTTACCTTGTGCTGCAGTTGCGAATTGAAAAGGCGCCTTAATTGACTTGCGGTTATGTCAGTATGTTGAAAAAGCGAAACAGTCTCTGATTGTCGCTTCCATACTGGTTTCAACCTCGGCGACCACAAGTACGCGCGAATAAAGGTTTTTGTCCTTATACTTCTAGAGTTTTCCTGATTTCCAGTAGCTCATATGCCCGCAATGGGAGATTGTGGTATGACGAACCGATGGTTTTTTGGAGCACAGTTTCCAGTTATTGGAAACTCATGTGGCACAACAACACTCTAACAGTTCAGGCTGGAGGTCAGTTCTATTGGACAACAAAGTCGATGTATCCTCGCGGGATTTCGTAAGAACTAAATCGTCCTCTGTATCACTCTGATTTTCAGAGTTGTGGATGCTGTATGAAAATTATTTAGGGCTACAATCATATTCACCTTTTCGAGATTTCCATTCGCACTTTCATTTTCTATGACCAGACGTGAAACCGCACCGGCTACCTAATTCAGCTGTTCCATGATACAACGAACTCCGTAGTCGTAAGTCAGTAAACGTGCTTACCACTGACTGATCCTTAAAGATTCTTGATCTTTATTCCCAAAACAAAGAAGCCTAGTAAGAGATGCAAAGTCACTGCACAAAACAAACGGGCGTCGGGACAGATAGAGGTGCTATTTTCCACGAACTTAAACACATGCGACAACTTCTTTTCCATCTACAGGTAGCTTCTTTCAGTAACTGAATGTCTGCGATGCATATGCTACTAGCTTTTGCTTCGTGTTCTATACGTGAGATAGAATATCGTCCAAACCGACAACAGAGACATCTGTCGACATACAAGATGGTCAAGGTTCGCCAAAAGTGGATACCGTGAGTGTAGAAGCAACCAGTGTATAGAACGAACAATTGGCCTTTTCTAGTTCAAATAAATAGCTTCTTTTATAGAATTACTTCACGTAAGGCGTCCGAAACGGTGGAGAAATTTTCAAAATGCTTTAGTTAACAAGAATAAAGGCGTAAGAAATGTTTGAATTATTCCACTGTTTTTGGACTGGGACATCACATTAGCACGTGCGTTCCCTCCTTTAGGTTTGACGTCGACAACCGAAATCAGATGACTGAAATTCTTGACTTACCCTACTATAAAACTGACAATTTCGAAAATTAAACAGTGAATCTAGATCACTTAGTCGGCGAGACACAGAATGAAGGTTAGGATCACGTTTTCCAGAAAATTTGCAAAAGAGGCAAACCTCATTCAATATATGCGGCACAGCGCTTTAAATCAGCTAAAACAAGTGTAAAGAACTTGCCATTTCTTGAAGAGCATTAGAAACAGCCTCTCGCTTGAACAGTGTCATGGATCCTGACTGACGTACTGTGTGGAGTGAGGTTGGATTTCAACGGTATTTGAAGCAATCCTTAAGGAACTTTTTCAACATTCCCATAAAATAAATTCGGATAAGGTGAATTGAGAAAATTTGATGAACAGTAACGACAGTAGCGTTTGTCATTCTATCAAGGCAGGTTGTAACCCTCAGATAAACCATCGCGTTTCTTCTCAATAGCGGTCTGCTATTACTGTTCGAAACGTAGACTAACATGATGCAGTTATATTTACGGTTTAAAAACACAGCCGTATTTATGTATCCCAGCATAGCAACAACGTTATCCTAACAACTTCCAAACGCATCAGACCAAAGATGAGTAGGCAAAAATGCAAAATAACTGTGATAAAAACATAAGGAATAATCATGGGAAAGATTGCCTCTAGCTCTACCTGAGTCGATATTGATTGATCGCGGATTTAAAAAATGTACGGATGTCAGAAATAGATAGTGCTGGTTCAACCAAAGAAACTACAATAAGAGGGTGGGGCCTTAATAATGAGTTGTTTGACAAAATTGCATCGGATCGCGTAATCTGTGTCCACAACAGTATGTGAACGACACACTATCAAAATTACCATATTTACCGCACAAGCGGGAAGTGACCGTGAATGCAGTTGGATCGATGTTGTTGTTTGCCACATCGGTAAAAGCTTTCTCGACGGGGTGTCAGCAGGAAATCAATTGGTTATGAAGATTTGAGCGATATCCCTAAGCTTAGCGGCAGCGGACCATTTAGTTTGGTCCTTATGATCGATCTTTGATTGGGCAGGGTCATAGAGACGATCTCACTATGAGTGACGTCGTCTAATATCAGTGTTTCTCGAGTCCAATAACCCTGAAATTAGCCGCACCATTAGAAAGACGTCTTTGACTTTCTTCTGGGAAAAACCAACTGTAATCGCGCTGACTTACAACACACATCGTATGTAAAATGTAAATACCCAGCCTCTTGGCAGGTTTCTGCCGCAGTTGTGAAAAATTAAACCGAGCTGCATACGTGTTATCTCATAATCCACACTGTTTGACCAATGCCGACAGGGCCTCCTTCATAGACCTCTTCGTATTCCTAAGCGGGAAATCACAAAGCTCTGACCTTCCTGTCCAAGGTGGAATCGCATGACCGTCAACCAACGCTCGTCAGAAAACTAGAGCGTAAGTTTGTAAACCCGCGTTATTTCTAATAAAACTGTACATGCTGGCTTTCAGAAAGTTGGAAACTCAGCAGATAACTGCAGAGTAAGATCAATCCCAAACCATTATAGCGCTTGTAGGAGGCTTGGTATCATGTAAGTTTTGACTCAAGCGGGCATAGAGGAACATGAAGACAAATAACATCAGAAACAGAGCTAAGGTCAGTCAAATTGCCTGCAGCACTGTAGCACCGTGATTTGTGGAGTAGGAATGTCCAATGATGACCTAGACACATACATGCACACATGTTCCCAAGACCGATTAATTCGTAGGTCAGCCAATCACTGTTCAGGCCGACATACACACAAGCAAAGCCCAGATAAGACCTAATACTAGCGAAGTCCTTCTACACATTGTACAGTTGACCAGCCGGTATGCTTTCATTTACTTACTGGCCTTATTTGGTAATCTCGCGAGATTTCTTATTAAACCATAGGGGAAAATCGTTGAAATCAACTGTTTTCCACAAGTCATCATCAGACCACTAGAGTTATATGCGTGCGACTAAGTTGAAGCAGCAAGTAAATAACACAATGATGTTTGGTAGGATGTCCATTGCTTAGGTTATTTATCGAACCACTTGCAGGGCGCTACATCCGATATATGTGACTGAGTTTCTGATAAGGTCGACCGTCGGGTGCTTGTGTTGTAATATCACCTTTAAATGAATGGCGCATGAATAAGACTTCCTTCTCTACCGCGGTAATAGGACTCCGTAACATAAATGCAGCTATGTTTCGAAATATAAAATGGTTCGGTGGTTATTTTCTGGCGATACATTAGCGACTTTCCCTAGTTCTTGGTTTACCTCGTCTGTGAGGCTAGTTTTCACTGCTTTACTTGTCAAGCAGCAGTTGAGATTTCGTATCTGCTTCAAAAGCATAAATCCGGCAAAAGTTGTATTGGGCCTGGTTCATATTCCTCTACGGTAAGCGGAGTTCTGTAATCTACCACCGGGCGCGTAATCAGGCTTGCAGGTAGAAGATGAAGTGAGTTATGTTATTCCGTTTGGGAAGTAAACGTGATGACTGGATGCGCCTAACCGAATGAGTGAACGACAACAAGATGATACTCACATTTCAATGGAACGAAAATATCACCTACGTACCGTTGGTGAAAACTCAAACCATCCATAAGCTGACTTAGTCGCTGACACGTCAGCTTGTCCTTGAAAAGATCCGCTAGTAGTGAGCCAAGTGGGCACTTTGTCTCAGCCCCATCAGTCTGACGATACAGTTCGTTGCTAAATTCAAATTGGACGTTGAGGGTACATCGCTGAAGCAGTTATTTCAACATAGTTTTGGGTATGCTGAACTGAGTGTTCGACTGGCTGATATGTTCACACATGAAACTGACAGTATCTAGCACAAGGATAATTGTGAATAACGAGCAGACGTCTTGCGAACGGATGCACTGACATTTCGTGTTAACATTTCATATGTCGGTAACAAAATCGAACGTGCCCGGTAGACCGTGTGTACACAAGTGTTGACGATTATGTTCAAATCAGAAGACCGGTTTTGCATGATGGTAATACCATTTCGTATTGTAGCGAGAAGGCGTCCAATAAAGCACAATCTTTATTGTCCAAACCGCTAGTCACATGCAACGCGCGCTCTCTCGTTTATAAGTCGCAATTCCAACCCGCAGCACCCCCCGGTTTCCGTTCACACGTCGTG
>QNGE01001691.1:96604-150882 GCA_008508345.1 Paragonimus westermani
TCGGCATCTAGTGTATCACCGGTACATATAATTCGCGCTCTGTGAAATAGACAACGAACCAACGAGCGTTTGTGTTGTATGGGTGAGAAACTGTTGAAATTCAAATACTGTCCTCCCCAGGTAGACTTGCGATGTACCGATCGACACACTGTACCGTCATTTCGTCGCTTGATGTTATTGTCCAGAAAGGCGAGCGTGTCTTCCTTTTCAAACTAAGACGATAACGTTAGATTTGGGTGCGAGGAGTTCAGTAAATCTAATAGTTTTCCTATGGTCTCCTTGTCTTGTGCGAATACTATTATGTCGTCGAAATATCGTCGATAAAGCGGGATGTCATGCAATGTATTCGCGAGGCGGAGCTCAATCACAGACATGAAAAATTCAGCCAAAATCGGTCCTAGAGGGCTACCCATCGCAACCCCGTCTATTTGTTTAAATCCCATGTTTTGAAAGTAAAATTTGATATTTTCAGTACACAATAATAGCAAAGGCTTCAAGATGTTGGGTGGGACATGCAGCTTCATGTTATGAGCCAGTGCAAAGTCACATATTCAACTGCACTGACAGGGAGATGCTGTTTTGTCTTATTGAAATGTATGCCATTCACTACCACTCATGATGCTGTTAAGGGATTAATTTTCAAGTCACCCTCAACCTGTACGCCTAATTGGTCAGAAGCCGTACCCACTAGGCGAATTCATGTGTTAAGTTTCCAGGTGTTACGCTGGGTTACAACTTGACGTAATCTCTTCATCTTAAAATTACATCAACCAAAATAGGACACATTTCACTTTATTGTTTTGTCAATGTTAGCCATCTTCCCCATTAGCTATATTGCTTCCCAGTCACTTTTACTGGTCTTCTATCCAAAGATTTTCAACTTCTTTCTAGATCCGTCTAATTGTAACGGTGGTCATTGACTCAATAGTCACTCAACATTTTTAAGCAAGTAAGTTGCTTCTCATCAAATGTTTTTCGATTCCAGTCATCTTTCACAATCTAACCCTTCTAACTGAATATCCACACACACACACAACTCGGTCCCACTTCAAGTTTGTATGTTAGTGCATATGCATACGGTTTGTTTGTTACTCCTTACTCAATATACTTTTTTATATTAATCCTGTTAGTGTTGTTAGATGGATTGACAGTCAAGTTGAATAATTACATCAAATGTTCTGTCTGCTAAAAAGATGGTTGGGTAAATGCTGAACATTCATCCATAAAGATGTACAAAATAGTTGCTTGTTTTCATCTAACTTTGCGCGATAGCAATGCTCAGGGAAATGAGAAACTTATCTGTTTGTTTTGTAACTCTAAGTCTCATCTACACTTTATTCTGACACTTAATATACATTCTACCATACTGGTCGTATTGCTTTCCTATACATTTTTCGAATCTGTTAACAAAGATTCCACACGTTGACACGATTACTCAGTCACACTTCGAAATGTAGAAAATCCTACAGTACCAGCTAGGCGGTTTTATTAATTAAAGGCATGTTATGTGCGAAGATTTGGCTGAAATAACTTTCAATCCTAACATCCCCCTTTTAGTACATTATGCACACACAATTTTACTCCTGTTGTGCCAAAATGTTTAGATAGCTACTATTCATGAGCGGTATTTCAAATACTCACTAGATTGCATGCCTACAAGACGGTTGCAACTTGTCTTAAGAGGAATTCGTTGAACGGCTTTTGGCACAAATTAACAGACACCAATTGTGTAAATGCTACGATCCTCGAGCTGCAAAAAATTAAGCTATATATCTACGTTGGTGTACGGTGAGTCCAACGTAAAGTGTTGAGAAATCCTGCTTGCGCGGTCAAGCCGCTGGATCATTTGGTGGGTCCTACATGACGAAGTTGAATGGGTGAGTAACTGAGAGCAAATGTGAAAGTTCTGGGCTCCTAGCATAGCTTTGTAGCTCAGTTGGTACAGCACTTGTCGAGATTGGGTATGCTGCTTTTATCACTAGTTCAAATCCAGTCAAACTCCGAAGTTTTCACAATCGTGTCTCTTCTAAATATCTACCGTCTGTGTACATGAACTTTTTCTTGGTGTGAGCAAGCAGGGATGAAAACGACAGTTTCTGTGACGCTTTAGTTCTTTACAAGTCGGTTAGGTGAGCCTATGAACATCACATCGAAGTTGTATGTAACATCACTTATATATACATATATATGGTGGATGAAAAAATCACTTGGACTGAACATCGGTGTTACTGCTGCTTGTGTTCCGAGTTCGAATCGCATCGCGCCAACGAACCAGAGCTATCTTGTGACTTCCGTTCCGAAAAGGACATGTTTTACACCTGCGAGGTTGATACTTGGATCTGGCATCCTGGAAAAAAAATAGAACTGCGGTGATCATTTAGATGGATTAACACAGTGAAGTTAGGACTCGCAATTCAGCGAATCATGATGTTCGGTCGAATAATTTCGCACTGCACAACATCCCGTACATATTCTGACAGATGGGAAAGAAGTAACGATTTGAATACTCACGGATTGGCGGGGAAAGAGTAACAATGCACCTGCACTTTGGGATAAACGTACCGTTGTACGGACAAACCGTACTTCTGAATGAACACACACGAAGCTGCAACAGTTAAAACTGTCGCACGTGTCCTCGCTGTGTCTAGATGAATTCGCTTGCCGTTTAGTTTAAACGCCATACTTAATTGGTGAACGGAAATGCCCAGTAAACAAGGAATTTCTACATCGATCGACTCAAACGGTGTTAGGCAACAGTGATACCAAGCGAATCAATTAGCTCCCTGAGTATTCTGAAGCAGTGGCATCAAGTTCAAAATAATGAACACAAGAATAGCTTGTGTCACGTGATATGATCCCAATGGATTATCAGCGGACTGAATAGTAAATAAGAAGTCTATTACTACACTAGAAACTCACTTCTATTTACATTGATAGCCTGTCTAACTAACGAACCACAAAGGTGTATGTGAGTTTTGATCTCATGAGATGACAGACCATCCACCCATCAACCGTATATTACTGCTGCGTCGGACTTTCAGGCTAAACTACCCGAATGAATAGAAGATCACAAAAAAGTTTAGCATCACCCTCGTAAATCTCTAAATAACATGCCGTATCGTTTGAGAAACTGATTAGAGACCCTAAATAACTGGGCACGTTACATTCGTCCAGACGTTGGGGCCTTCATGGTTCAAGGTGGTCACCCTATCCACCAACATGCTGACCCCAATCCCATCGACTCAACGTGATTAACAAAAACAACTTAAGGCCCATCTCTTCTGCGTGCCAAAAAAGCAGGGGAATCGTGTCTATCATTGAGCTAACTACTACTTTGTCTGAGTAGTCACTTAATTTTATATAACGGTGCCGAGCAGTGTTGGAAATTTGACGAAAATAATTCATTTTCAGTTCAATCCGTTGTCACACTGTTAGTGTGGAACAAACTCCCCCATCAGCGAAGTGCGAACCGAATAGTTGAATAAGATGAAACAAAAAGGAATCACACAGTATACTACACTGCTCGATCCAGTTCGAATAGACACAAGTTTTAACCTCTGATGGGCAATTATATCAAACAGAAGTCAAATTCCACAGAAATATAAAATCGTCATGTACGGTTCAAACTGACAAGATCAAATGACTGAACTGTTAAAAACACGCGTGAAGCAAAAATCAAAGAAGTGTGACGCGGTAACCATGTATACCGAGAAAAATACAGACTTTAACTACGTTCAGTGTACGGGACCAGCAGATACACGGTAGTGCCATCATAGATGACCTAATCAATCCGTTCGCAAAAGGTGATAAAAAATCTGGAAAATTCAGAAAAGGAAGTAAAGCTAAAACGTTGCGTCAAAAAGATTAGCATTCAATGGTTATGTCACACACAAAACTGGTTCGTGTCATTCGAAAGTCGCCTCAAGCACAGGATTGGCCGTGAAAAATTGTATCTGTTGCAACTCTCTAGCACGGCGAGCATCACGCACACAGGCTGGAACGTCTTGGATGAAGAAGTGCACAGCCAGACCGAGTAGTACGAGGGTGTGTTCGAGCAGAAGAAATAACATGCTAGGAGATATGTCCAATTCGAAGGGCTCCAACGAAGCGATCACAAGACCTGCATTTGTGAGGATTGATAACCATGCCTGAGCAGCCAATAAGCTTAGCCAAACATAGTTACCTTGAACCAACGGTCGTGGTGATGGGCGTCTGGTGACCAGGAGCATCTTTAATGCGTCCGAATGTGCTTCAAACAGGATAGTGAGAAACGCGAGAGCTGCGCCACGTAACGGGGCAACATAGGCAAACAGCACCAAGTATCCGTGCTCTAGAACCATTTCCAAATAATCGTCGAACGGTTCATATGAATCGGCACACAGTTCTCTTCGCAAATCTGACCACCAAACGGGGTGATCACCACTTCCGGATGTCCGGTTCTCATCGTCACGTTTCTTTCTCCCAGATGTCAGCTTCTCTTGCCATACGCGGAAACGATAGATAATAAACGGAATAAAGACCTCCATGATAAAACGACGCAGACAGTTGGTCGTAAGCATGGTAAGCTGTAACGATGCGAGAGCCTCTCGATCGGATAGAACAAAGCCTAGGTAGGCCAAACAACCGTAGGCGTCCAACATTTCAAAAAGAAAACGCTTGATAATAAGGGCCTGATTGTGTTCTTCAGTTCCCTGAAAACAAGTAGAGAGGAACATAGGTAAACGCCTGATCTCAGAATTTTGAGAACTTTGCGATAGGCGAGCAAAATCTTAGTTCTGACTATTGTGCTGGGAAGTAGTGCAAATTAGCCACTGTGTTAATTCAAACAAAATGATAATCACAAACAATAACAGCTAATCATATACAAGCTAAAAACATTGCACAAAGAAACAATGACTAAATCGATAGGGGTTTCGGCCGCTAACAAGAAAATGGGTGACTTGAATCTCTGTTCAGCTACTTTTATGCGATAGGTTCAAACAAAGACGAAGTCTTGAATTGAAACCTCCCATGCAAGTAATAAGGAGAAAACCTGGTAGTGGTAGCAGTAAGCAGTTGTTATTCATGAGTTGAGACGCCGAATGTATAGATGTACAACAGTATTAAAGAAATCACAGTCTGTCATTGGCTGATCGTATTAGCATATGCAAAGTCATAAACTGTAAGTTAATTGGTACAATACGGAACAGATGAATTGGCGAATAACGGAAGGCACAACACTGAGACCGTTCGTCCAATCCTGATGTTGTATCTCTAATGCGATATTTAGATTCGCCGTTCGTCAGATCTTTTGTTGTGTCAGGGTTTGGATAAACGGTGAATCGAGTAGATTTCCACCACAAAGTCTAACATAGAGTATCAGTATAATTGTAAGCACAACAAAGCATATTTAGCTCAGTAACACAAGTGTAACGTAAAGGGAACCTTCCAGTTTATACAAACGAAATGCATAGCCGAAGCAAACTAGAACTCATCTGTCAACAGGAATAAGATGGGAAAGAAGGTAACCTTAGCTCCCGCTCAAGAGCGAAATTACCAGTGAAAGAGAATACATTGTTGTCAGATTCACGTACACTGAACGCAAACTGGTACAAGTGAACACTGATAGTGTTTCAAAATCAACACCAAGCAGGGTACCCCAAGAACACTCTGCCATCTATCCAATAGGTCAGATTGATGAGTTAGAGACTTCAGCTGGAGTCCATCGAGCCGATTTCAGACAAGCTGGTGGACGCGAAACTATGCACATAGGCACATGGAAGCAGAGGCTGATGAGAACGTTGCACCACAATGACCACGATGGAACTGAGCCGTTACAGCACCGATCTTGTAGCGTTCAGAGACAAGGTAGGTTTCACGAACCAGGCATTCGTGACATCTACTGCATGGAATGCTGGGAGGGAGTGTTCGACAGTATGGTGTCTGTTTTTCAGTCACAGATCGCACCAACTTTTCGACAACAGCTAAACCACACAAGCATCCACGCCCTAATCAAATTCATGCACCTGAGATTCGGCCGAGGTAAGTCTGCGACTTTTCTTGGTGGTTAGGGTTCATTCATGTCGCATCGGTTATGCAAAGGGCCAGTTTAATAATTAGCTATCTGCAACGACGTTCTGGACACTCGTGAGCAATCGGCTGTTTGATTTGAACGATTTAAACGAGCTGGTTGGGTGCGACGCAGAAGCCTGGCGGTGAGTCCATAGACCCTACGGCATTGGAGCAGACAGCAGAAACAGTGACCGCTCACTCCAACTGTTACCCATGAGTTAACTTGCATAAACAACCGATTTCGGCTGGATGAGAACGATATTACGATGTGGACCCACTCAAGAAGCGGTCATCACCGTTTGGTTGACTACGCGATTGTACGATAGCGCAACATTCACGATGCACGTGTAACGTGGGCAGTGCGTGGGGCTAAATACAGAACGGACCATGGAATGACCAGTGTTGTTTTTTAGTGTCCATTTATTGCAGACTAATTGGACTACGACGAAAATTGGAGACTAGGCGACCGAGGAATCCAAAGATGAAGACAGTTTTACAGCGTTTAGTAGACTTTCCTGTCAACGATGTTAACATATTCATTATTCATGACGGTGTGAGAAAACCTCCAGTAGGAGATCGCGATAACAGACAAGGAAACAATCGGAATTTAATGTCATAAACGATCGGACTGCTTCCATGTAATTATCTTGGACCTGGTGGGAAGCAAGGATGAAGTGTTTGTTGTTTCCACGGTTGATTCAAAAAATGAGAATAAGAAGACATTCTGTCATTCTGGTCAACTCATTGAACGTTTTCACGGAACCAAGGACGGATAATAGAATAAGCAAGGTGAGCTGATGCTGGGCCAAGCTGATCGCCGGCAACACAAAGCGTTATGTGATTCCTTTGAGGGGATTTTCCTTTTCATTCAGTTTGCTAAAGGAATAGTGGACGACGCCTCCAGCGCTTCATGTACACAACCAGAAACCATCCTAAGGAGCTGGCGGAAACATGTTAAAAGCCTACTGAATCAGTCTACTGTCAATGGCTGTGTGAAATTGAACCTGTTACAGCAAACCGCTCTGCTGCTGCTGCCGCCTCGGATTTGGCCGAGGTCCAGAGATCCACTGAACACATGTGAAACGGACAGGCAGTTGGTGAAGATGGGTTACCAAGAGAACTCCTGAGGCATAAGGTTCTAGCTTTGTTGTCCAGATCCAGTTGGCTCACATCATCTAGGAAAAGAAAACATTCCATCAAGAGTCCAAAGATACGCACATTGTATCCTTAATCAAGGGTCAAGGAAACATAGGTAGCACGGAGAGTTGTAAGGAAATTCATCTGCTGAACAGTCCTAAAAAGGTCCTAGCAAGTATCCCACTATACAGGTTCAACTCTTAGAGCTGGATGATCCTGAGGAGCAACATGGAGCCCGGGAGAGTTACACTGCAGTTTAAATGATATTCGCCGCGTGCCAGCTTCAGCAAATGTACCGTGGACGCACCCAGCGTTCGGATTTCACTGAGGCGTTTGACAGCGTTAGTAGCGAAGCCTAGTAGACAGTGCCTAACAAGACTAGGTATCCAGATAAGTCAGTCATTTCAGTATGATCGTTACATTCGCGTATGCACAGGTTGATTCAGTTGTATGAATCGAATTCTGATGAGTTCGAAATTGTCACTGGTGTGAAGCAGAGATACGTCGTAGCCTCGACCTTAATTAGCTTACACCTGGCTGCGGTGCCAACAGTTGTGCCTCTGAACTTACAGGACAGTTTAAATGAGATACAGTACGGACGGCTGTCCGATAAATATTCGATGCATTGGTGCTTAAAAACGGCTAGGTGGTTTGACCGCTCGTATGCTGTTGCTCGCAAGTGACAGTGTGCATGATGAACAAGAACTGCAAGGGCTGGCCACGGCTTTCGCGACAACGGTCTCCAACTTTGTACTCGATACCAACAAGGCAAGGCAATCTTCTTTTATCATTTGGACATTTTTCAGACTGTATAACCGAAATCAGTGGAATCAGTGTGCGCAGACTTCTGTACCTTGAGTGACAATCTGTCAGCAACTTTATTCGTGGAACGCGTGGAAGAATCCTAGCCTGAAGATAAAAACCAAGCTGTCTGTCTAAGTTGTTGAACGGTAGTAAAACCCGGACAATAATCAAGCGGAATTTGCGATACCTGAGCCGCTTTCATTTGCGATGCATCTTGGATGCCCGGTGGTCATACATGACTCCGAACAAGTGGGTAACTCACCAAGCAAATATAGATGGGATTGAACCTATCTTGATGGTCAACCAGATTTGTTGACAGGGACACGCACGTAGGATGGCCAGTGAACGGGTCCCGAAGCAGCTGCTGTACGGGCAGTTAACAGCAACTAACCAAAATCCTTTTGGTCAAAAGATACGCTACCAAGGTGTTATCCAAGTAAGACTTTAACGGCGCAATATCTTACAACATGAGGGCACACAACCGTGAACTAGACTGTCTGGAAGAACGTGATCCACAAGTTTATCAAACAACCATTGAGTGTCTGATGATTCAGGCGCGCGATCAGTAAAGGAATTATAAGTGTCGTAGGTCGTGGCGACATGGTCAGATGGCTCCAAGAAGAATGTGCTGGTACTCTTGAGGAGAAAGTAAATGCGTTAAGCGCAACCAAATCGCGAATTAAGTATTTTTTCGTTCGTATAAACCAATGAACGCTGTCGTCTGGTGAACCGGCCGTCAAGTTTGTGGAAAACACGGATCACGATGGTCCGCGTCTCTATAATTTTTTCAACCTCGCTAGTGTGCGATGAAATTTATTTTGGTTTCTAGTTCACATTTATCCTTGTTTTTTCCAAACCTAATACAAACTCGCATATTGAAGTAATCCTTGTTTGAAATTGTCAATATCTTTCTTCCTTAAAAATTACAGCCTCTACTTTCGTTTTGGAGAGGAAAAGATTATAGTTCAAAACCAATCTGCCATCTGTCTGTTATATTTATACATATGTATGCACAACCCTCTAAGGTGGCCAACGTGTGGCAGTATATAAGAAAAAAAGTATTTTGGAGGGTGAATAAAGAGAAGGATATATAGAGAGAGAAAGAAACCAAGTCGATGCATATGGAAATTTGCAACACAAGCGCCAGCGACCTTCATTCTTCGGTATATCAAACAGCGTCCCCAACGAAAGGTGTTTATTGTCATTTGGACACCAGCCAACAAGACGGGAATGCCCCGCTTCGCAGTGAGTGCCCTAATATCCCGAACGCAAGGTATACACTGGCCATCGGATGGCTGCTTCCGGCTTAACCAGCCACTCGAAAACAGTGCGTTATATCGCGGAACGACCAAGCGAATACAACTGAGTTGTTACGATCCCTACGACACAATAATACTGTACGTGCTGTTTTAACCCTGAAGAGCCGATACCCAACCCGACTGTGAAGGAAAAACACTGGTCTCCAGAATGAGAGCTTTTACCGTCTCAGTCCGAAGACACATTAAAAGCGTAGCTCTAGCGTATTTATAACTCAGCAAGCGACCTTGTGAATAATGTTCAATGAGGCGCATGAAAAGCATCTCAGGTCATAAACCAGAGAATTAGCGTCCAGTAAATCGGCGCGAGAAATGAGAATGATGGTGCAATAATGGCGCGAAAAACAAAAATTCGAATTGACAACAGTAATAAATGTTCGTTGCCGGTTAATTGAACAGTTTTGGGGGCATTTGACATCTCCAACACAGGACACAATGACAGATGGTGTGCTAGCAATCTTAAAACCTGGTCAAGCTGGCAAAGCCTGTGGAACGAGACAAGTATATTCAAGAACCAACAGAGCATATTGGTCTCGAAGACATGTCAGCGAACCTCGTCATTGTCGACACGGTGTTCCCACAAAACACCCATAACGCTTCGGAGACATCGAGGGTCGAAAACAGACATTCTATGAACACCCCCCATGCGGCAGGACCAGATTTCGCAGCCATAAAGTAGGGCATCTTCTACAGTATCTTTGTACACTCCCCATTTTTCAGAAACAACGACATTATGCTGACGCTGCAGATGGCGTAGGTTGACAGACACTACCCGAACCCTAGCTATCCGATTTGTAATATCACGATACATTCGACCAGTACATGAATTTCTCAACTGCCTCCAACGGCTCACCGCCAAGGGCGAAAACGAGCGCGGGGTCCTGCCAGTCTTACAGAAGCATCTTCAAATTAGAAGGTGTCAAAACCATGCGGAACCGACAAACTGAAGTCTCTAGTCTGTATGAGGTGTTATGGTTCTCTGTATACCCTAATAGATTAGATTAACATTGCTTGAATACTGCATGTCTTAAAGTCAAATGCTTGGGATTAGTTCCAAATCATCAGAGTTAGAGTCTGCCGGGACGCACTCTATGATGTCGATTATTGCAAAGCTGAACAGAAAAGAAGATGGATAGTCATGTTGCACCACATTTGATATACTGAAGGTCGAGGATGCGCTGTCATAAGCTCTAACCCTGTTCGAGGTTCGACGGTAAAAAGCGTTCAGAATGTTCATGTAGCTCTCAGGAACACCCTTCTTTGATACCTAATTCCAGGGTACAGTTCTGTCGACTGAATCAAAGGCCCGTCTGATGTCCAGAGTGACAACAATTGTAGGCCTTCCATATGAACAGCAGAAATCAAGTGACGCGTAGAGTGTAGAGATGTGACCAGTGCAGTCACGACCGGCGATATGCTGTTCGCGTAGTCTATGAAGTACTTCAACGTAACAGGAATCAAACCAATCCTGTATGAATTGCATATCAAGTGCACGAGCCCCTTTCGAAAATCAGGACGGTGCTAACAAAACTTCAGTCTTTTGAAACAAATTGATTAACCCGGAGATTCCGGAGCACAACCATCAGTTCTCTGATTAAAGCCGGACCAAAATCTATAAAAGGTGCGTGAAGGAGTTCGACCAACCGGGTGCCTTGCGATGTTTCAAGAACCCGATATCCAGTAAGATTTCTGTCTTCTGAAACGATGATACATCAACGGACCAATGAGCACGGGCAGAGCCCGAAGGCGCAGTCAATGTCGCGGATGGTCATTTGAAATACTGTTGAAAATACTCAGCCCAACGTTCTAAGCGTCGTTACAGGTTATGAACGGTTTCACCATGGGCTTCGTAGATTACCTCGCTCACGCCTGGCTTTTTGCTACCCGCTGCACTGAATGAGATGGAAGAGCTTTCGAGAGTTCCTGGCAGCCGCGGCTTGTTTCACCTCTATAGTGCGTCGTATCCACCATGCCTTGTGGTCATCTCGTGGATGTTTGTGGAGTTCCAAGTAGCCTTGCGGACCGAATTGTACTGGGTGAAGGATGGGATATTCCCGCGAGCAATACGAATTTCCACTGACCCTATAGACCTAGCGGTTTGCAGTCAAACGAGCGGTAACAACACACAGAACAGAACCACATGTACGCAATGTATGCTGTATATGTGCCCGATGTACTGCAACGTCCTCTGGTGGGTGGGGTCCTAAAATAGAGGCAAGCGAGCTTTGATAGGTGTACGGCCCCTATGCCACGCCACGCCACGCCCTTCGAACTCTGCAATTTGATTAACCTGAGAACGACAATGAATAACCCACAACCAGCGTGCTCGTAGCAAGGTCCACAAGTCAATCACTCGTTCTTCTGTGCAGCCGCGACTGTTCGACAGAGGAACCAAAATTATCAGAATGATTAAAGCACGGCAATGACAAAATCGGAGTCCAGAATGACAGATGAACATTTCGACCATATTGATTTAGGAAATGAATATTTGCAAACACACATTCTACAGACAAGTCACATGAGAAGCGTACGGTTCTGAATCGGAAGGGGATAGCCGTAACAGCGAGAAGACCGGTTGTCCAATAAAGAAAGCATGAAAATGCACCAAGTTAAATACCGTGACGCCACATATTACGAATCACAACACACTTTGTCTGTTTGAACACATCCTCTGCGGGGATTTTATGTAGTGGACACCATTTCCCAACTTTTTCACTGGAGATTTATGTGCTCCATTATATTTTGACTACTTACGAGTAGCACGAGACTAAAGCTACCCATCCACCAAAACCATTTGAAATTTTCAAAGGCTTGGACATTTTAAGAACGTCCATCAAGCCCGCTTGAGAAAGAGACACAAGCAAGAGTTGTTGAGTGATTCATTTCCAATCCCACTAGCGTGAGATTACTGGAGCAGCGAACAACAAGGTTGACAAACAGGCTTGCTGAATGTCCTAAGAATATATATATATATATATATATATATATATATATATATATATATATATAACATTCTAACGACATTCAGCATGCATGTTTGTCGTGAAAATTCTAACAATTGTACATTCCGAATGACAAAAGTCCGCAATTAATTGATGGATGCTAAGATTCACGTTATATAAACTTTACAGCAAAACCAGATTTCAGTCAAACTCAGCCACCAATGAAAGACCATAGTCGAAAAGAAGCGAAACAGAACGTGACATAGCACTCCCGAGAGGAACCTGTGAAAAGAATCGATACGCGCCGGTTCAGATCATTTGACAGCATGGGGAATCCGTAGCTGCCTTCCCCCAAACCTCGTGACGCCTAACCAGATGAAACTGACCTGAAAGACAAGGAAGTAATAACGCATCTGTCGATTGGTTTAAAAGCCGTAAACTTCAAATCAGTCGTGAGCCCAATGATGGAAACTCATGTGGCGTGTGATATGAAGAATAAACATGACAAAATAGACTGAGCAACCAAAATTAATCAAATTTAGCATGTACCCAGAGAGTCGAAATCGGTGACACTGAATTTGATGAGGGTTATATCTGTGCTCCGGTGTACTGTCCGCACCGTAAACTCGATTAATCCAGTAGTTAATAAGTTATACGCAGGTAGGAGAATGGGGAAAGTTACTATTATAGCACAAAATTCTTTTCTTACCTGATGGTTTTCAAAGTCTGTAAGACGGTGCGCGATATGGTAAAATACCACCTGATTCATCAGATAAACAAACAAGGAATGGAAAATCCCCGGAACATATGGCCAAAATCCGGACTGGTTTGGATCAAACAGAGCACCATCTTCTGCAAACTGCCCGACAAAACTGACGTAGCAGAAAGGAGATTTTGATTCGGTGACAAAACCCTGAATTGTGAAAGAAATAGGTCAAATGTTTACCCGTAAAATTTGTCAATGCCAAACTGAACGTATGCATGGACACAACGTGAAGATAATCAAACCATGTATACAGTATATCACCTATATGAAGAGCTGAACTTAGGAGTGTGAGAAATTATTTTCCCGGGGTGATTAAGTGTGGTAAATGCGAAACAACCCATGTGAATCAGAGGATGAAAAACACAGCAACGGTGCTACTGTGACATAATGCACAACAGGAAACTTGGAATATACTGCGACTGGTTTCATTCACGTTTAGACGAAGTAAACTGAAACAATCGGACAGAAACTCCAGTTACCAACTTTCTTTGTATACGCTTAGGTTATTGTTCCCTCGGGTGCAGATTCTTTGCTTGCGAATGAGGGGAATAAGATTATCGGTCTACTTTAACAGCCGGTGACGCAGCTTCCAACTGGCTTGCCGATGGCTAAATCGCGATCAGCGACCTTCTGTGATCCGCACTATATAGTAACTTAGTTCAATGGCCATTCAAAACAATGCCGGTCCGTACCATCTAATGCATGCATGCACCAAACGTTTGTGTACGAGCTATGGTTGTGGTCAGATCTAATACAACGTCGATCAGAATAAAACGTGAAAGGATTGTCTGATGGTTAGTCAGAATCACCGATTCTGTAAACTAACTTACCAGAGTACCTGGGCAAAGTATTCTTGCTGAACAACAGTCTCCAATCAGAAAATGAGTTACATTCTTCGTGAATACCGAAACCGCAGTGTTCAATACTGTCTACAGCGTTGTTTCGACTGGCTTAGAAAAATTTCGCTTACCCAACCAACTGTATTCTTACAGGCGTTCTTCCGGTTGTCCAGAATACGCACAATCTTGAATGCTCAATCCATTCAGCTCGAATTTTCCAGAAGCGATTTGCTGGGCAAGTACAATAGTGTCAACTATTAGGGCACCCCGATAGACTCGACGCATTAGGGTGCATGAATTCCACTCGGCGTTTATAGGTACACACAAACACACAAGCAGGGAAGAGTCGCGTTGAAGTAACGTCAAACGGATATGTGTCGGCCAATGAATTCCCACATTCATTTCGTCACACCAAAGATTGCATTGAGAAATCGATATAAAGGCGGGGTACTTAGACTCATGACACCTCAAGAAAGAGAGATTGTTCGTTATACTGTGTCTTTCATGATGGCTCTGGGAATTCTCAGATGGTGGGAATTTCGGTCGTGTCTCAACTTATCCAGAGGACGTATGAGAAACCGTGCAGAACGTGAGATGAAGGCTAATGAAGTTACCATGCATAACCATGGGCGAAGCAAGAGATTTCTAAAGTGTCACATAAGGAGTGCTAGAATGAAAAGGAAAGGAAAAGTCAGCTACATACCTAACCAGTATTGTTCAGAATCATCATGTACAAACAGTAGTTGACTTATTTTTAAATCATTTTCTTCTAAATTTGTTTTAACCAAAACTTCAGCCGATCGCCAAATCGTTCTGTGCAATTTTTCTTGAAGGTAGTTTTTCAGCGGTGAATTGCTTTAGTGTGCAGAACAGTTAAGAAATTCAATTTGTCTTGTTGGAAAGGTTACTCAGTTGGTGCAAGAACTAGCGCAATCTAGAGAGAATAGCTCATATATATTGTTTACTTAAGAACGCAGTCAGAGTGTGTGACAGTTTAAAATGGAAGTTTAGGGAGAAAAACTTGACACCCCTTTGGATTTCCAGAACTAGAGTATTGATTGATCGCGCCGCGAATTCACCCATTATGAACCATTATGAACATGGATAATCTAACTAGGGTACGTTTGTAACTTTTCAGAATGCAGAAACGACGTAAAACAGCTCTGAATGAAGAGTTTTCTTTGTTGGAAGCAAGTGGTCGACCAACGGTGGAACAGAAATAACAATCACCGAGTTTGAACTGTTAGTGCACAGTGTGGCACAACGTGAGAGTGACAGAACAGGCATTGAAATCGGAAACGAGTCTCGGTGTCCAAAAAATGAATAAACAAAGTGATACTTTTTCCAGGCAATTGGCGACTTGAAGTTGAACGTTTCAACAAAAGAACTAGTCATGTATAACTACCAGCGAATGCCCAGATGATGATGCCAGTCACTCTATTGTGTTAGATTCGAGGTGACGTAAGGCTATATAAAGTGTCTGGCGATAAACAACCTAGTCAGTGTCCCCAATTTCGCCGTCGCAAGATCACAATGTGTTGCTTTGTATTAAATCAGGAACTGCTGCAAGTAACTGTTGTAAGTATCAGTGGTTCACTTCAGAGCAGACCTTTTCTTCCTCGTCTCCTACGTTCCGCCTGTTTGCCACCGAGTCAATGTAGAATGTTAAAGTTCAATGTGGTTCATGGATGGGGGTCACGACTTCCGTGATCCCGTGTTATGAGTTAATTGTTCGAAACATGTTAGTAGCTTATCATTCGACAACGTACGGTTACACAACTCCCCGAATCAACATACCAAACAAACAAACGAGGCAGAAGATTGAACAACGGGAGTACTCCTCGAAAGTTCCGTTAAATTAACACGGTCAGTCCATCATGACTGCTTAAAACTCATTCTATACAGGACTGCACCACTGCATCGCGTCCTCATTCTGCGAAATGTGTGTGTATGTGAATTGCGCCACGGAGGTCTAACAGCATATCTTGCACACATGGAGCTATGCATTGCAATGATGCGAAGCAAATCCTGCTTCATTTGCTCCGAGGGTTCGACCACAGATACATCGTCCAACCCGTTGTCGCTTTCCGTGATCTCCTCGTCTGAGAGGACGTGGGGATGGAATCCCAATGCTAATCAAGCTTCGTCACACTGTGTGTAGAAGTGTCCAAACTTTGCGAAGCCCACCAGGAGTGGAATCGGAAGAAAAGAAATTCCGTTCAGTTGTCTTCCGAAGGCAGCTGGTTTTTGTTTTACTGGTCATTCTCAGTAGACCACATGGTGATTCGAAACTGTCATGCGTTTCGGGAAGAACAATTTTCCCGTCATTAGCCACTACGTTATTCGTCCAACTTCTACTCTTTTCTGTAAGACACACACCAGCAACTTGCTAGAATTGATTTCATTTTGTCACCAGACAACGTAAAAAGTGCATCAAGACGTACACATGTACAGATCTTACTGAACTTCGTAGGCGCAACATACTGTGATTAAGTGCGAGAAATCATTTTGAGCCAACACGACCGGATGGCCCAACAACCTTGAACTAACATTGAGGGCAATCACGGTGGCCGATCACATTCAGTTTTCAATCCAGTCGGGGGATTAGGGGGACCGTTAGCCATTCAATAGAGCGAAATCTTTATTGTCCAACTCGCTGGTTGTCAAGCCACAGGCGCGCTCGTGTTTATGAGCCAGAATTTCGATCCACAACACACACCCGGTTTCCGCTCACACGTCGTGTGCACTTCTGCCCGGTTTGGGTGTTCGGCCAACGCCTTTTGCCGAGGAGTCTTTTGCCTACCATTCCCTGTCCATTGGTCCGAACTCGTTGGGCGACGACTCCTCCTGTGGTGGATTGCCAGGTCGGGGGTGCGAGTTTTCGAACGCTCGGCCGAATACCTCAACGTGGGGGAGTTACGTTCGAAAACCAGCCGCGATCGGATCAAGGACAACGTGCGCGACCGGATGAGTCATCGCTCGACTAGATCGGACCAACGGGCGAGGCAGGGCAGGCGAAATACGACAGACGGCCAGATCGGAGGCGTGGTTTTTCCAACATTCAGAGGAACATCTCGACACGATGTTGGAATACGGTCAAGGCCAGCACTGGGTGGATGGCGGACAGCACGAGCAGCCGGACGAGCCAACGCGCAACGGAATCGGACAAACAGACGAGGAATGGCAAGCGAAAAACCCTCCGATAGAAGGCACCGGTCACGCACGTAAACCGGTTAGAAGTGCACACGACGTGTGAACGGAAACCGGGGGGTGCTGCGGGTTGGAATTGCGACTTATAAACGAGAGAGCGCGCGTTGCATGTGACTAGCGGTTTGGACAATAAAGATTGTGCTTTATTGGACGCCTTCTCGCTACACTCCTATCGCCTGTTTTGTTCGCATTTTATCCGCAGCGGGCTTTGGCCGTATGTCACGACCGTGTCGAGATATTTCACCGTGTGGGAATAATCGTGCCTCCGACCTGGTCATCCACCTCATTTTGCGTGCCATGTCTCGTCTGTTGATCTGACCTCGGTAAGCGATAGCTCATCCGGTAGCCCGTGGTGTTTGCAATCCGCTCGTTGTGGGCTTTTGGATATATCTCGCTTCTTCATTGAGGCATCTAACCGAGAACTGGAATACTCGCACCTCCGATTTGGTAATCAACCATAACATGAGTAACATCGAAACAATGGCCTAACTAGCTCACCATAATCGTCGCAAGCCATGGTTGAACTTCAAATGCCAAATGAGTGATGGATTGTCGCTTAATCTCACGCTAAACTGTTACGCTGGGGCACAACGTGGTTTGACTCAACAAGGAGCCATGTATATCAGAAGATTTAGCTTTGTGGACAAAACACTGCGACTGCCTGAGGAAGAAAGAGCGAGTAGCGCCTATAGCAGCTGTCAGTCATTTTCCAGTGGAGACACCCTTTTCTGACGTACAATGGTGTGCAACAGAACGGTTTGGTCACACGTACGAGATTAAAGAACGGAAATGAGTGCCCACTATCTGGAAAGAAACATTTACCAAGCACGAAAGTGCTTTGTGACAACAGAGGCTCGCCTGTGCAATGTGAAATCAAAACAAACATCAAATTATCCATGCCTAACTAAACAACCTCATAGTGCTATGCATTCGAAATGATGCTACCCATCCACAATGGCCAGAAAATTAACTGAGGTGGAATGGCTTTTCTCACAAAACTAATTACCTCTAGCGACGCTATATACCTCGTTCGATTTTACTATTTAGGGCAGTATTTCTGACTTACAAAACTCAGCACAGACACTATAGTCAGACTGAAAAGCGAAAACACGAAGCAAGCTAAAACGAGAAAGGTGCAAACGCGCAAATCGACGACCTGGATTGATCGACAGTTTAGCATACTAGATAAAACGAGAGAAAAAGGACCAATCAGCTTCCGTATGCAGATATCTATACAGTTGAACATGATTTAATATGGAAATATTCACAAACATTGTCTGGCCTCTACTGACGTTACCGGATGGCCAACGGTGCTGATCAGATCAATCAAATGTAGGGAGACAGAGTACGACCTACGTGAATAATAACTAAGAATGTTCGATCTTCGATCAGAGGAACTCCGGAAAACAACTACGAACTGATTTTAACAGAGGCCGAAGATGCCGTCAAGCCAACCGTACCTATTAGTGAAGCGCTTTCGTGTTTCACTTTTGTGTGTCTATTGACACGTAATGTAAACACCAATGTAACTTTCGGTTATGGCCACTGCCATGAATCAATCCTATTTATGGACGAAAATACCTCAGTTTTGATATCGGAAGATGTCTTCTATCATGTAACGTACGGGGGATGGGTGTTACAAGACACCTGAAACAATTTTGAGTTATGAAAGAGAAACTGAGGGGCGAACTAAAAAAGTGTAAATATCCCAGATATTTTCAAGATATCAGAGCAGAGAGAAGACAGATATTGCGATATGTTAACATTTCGCTTACTTTCATCAGTCACAAACGTAAAATATGCTAGTTATGTACATCATACAGGTAAGGACAAACGGGGGCTAGACATGTCTACAACCACTCAAGTCTTATGTAATCACGACCATGGCGACCCGGTAGGCGCACGATACGGTGAAGAAGAGCACTCAGCTCACATACACGGCTCAAAAGAAAGATGTTTTTAGACTTGCTATTCAAAGGTGACCACCTAGCCAACAACATAAAGCACAAATTAGGGTCTGCTCTGGCTCGAACGTATGTGGCTGCGCTGGTGCGCTTATTTCAAACCACCAGAGGACCAGTTCTCCATAATCGCGAAATTAGTTTGCCAAATTCTTCAATCTCCTGTGTTGTGTACCAGTTCATTTCCAGTTGCAGTAAAGTTTAAATGGGCAGAACAGATCGACAACTACCACAGCGAGTCGCCAAACTCATCCTGAAGTGGTCAAAACAACTGATGATGCAACAGCCTCAACTTGGTGCCCTGAAGACTCGGAATCGAACGTCATCGATCGCTAAACACATAGCAACAGGTCACCAAGTTGACCCATTGAACTCATTCAAGATGATGTTGCGTAATAGAAACCCAAAGTTGTTGGCTTTCTGAGAAACGATGCACATCAGAAGTTACCAGCCGACGTTGTGTGCAAAAAAGTGGTTGAGGCAATCTATCGGATTGCCATGGTCGTGATTACATAAGACTTGATGTGGCTGTTGGCCTGTCTATCTGTGTATATAACTGGCATGTCTTGTGTCTGCGACTGATGAGAGTAAACGAAATGTTAACATGTCGCAATATGTCTTCTTTCTCCTCTGATGAAGTGGTTGAAGGGAACTCAGTGTTTCGAATTTTCACGACACATCATATAAACTTCGAAGAACTCAATTTGGACTGAATTAGTACGTTATTAGTTGTTCATGCAACAAGATAGACGAGTGACGATCAGCCCATGGGGGTGAGCAAAACCCGTCCCATAAAAGCGACAAAACTAACCTCCAAATTGAGCAACAAGATGTGTACAATTGCTGCCAGGGAGAGGCAGAATACGATTACCAACCCCGAAACCAAGTAACGTAGTCGGCGCTTACTCGCCAGAAAGTGCAGCTCCAACTGACCCGTCACACGGCTACGACGCCATTCCCCATGAAATGCAAGGCGCTGATCGACCAATCGAAGTAGCCAGGCATAATCGTTGGTCAGCCGCTCCAATATGGTATTGGCAGACCAACTTTCAACCAAATAGGCATGTTGTCTGGACCACATTTTTGCGCAGATCAGAGCCCAGAGAATCATAAACAGGGTGAACACCAGTCGGATTGAAAGCAAAGTTCGTGAGGGCATCTCTGGTTCGGAAGTATCCGGAAAATAGCTTACGATACTTGAAATAGTCCAACACAAGAGACCCGCTACGGTAGGTCCCAGAAGATACACCGAATAGGTATGCATCCATGCGAAATAGAACCCCACCGAATCACCAAAATAGGAACGCAGTGCAATCGAGTCCGGAAACCAGCGAAACTGATCGAAATTCCGGCGCCATACAGCCAGCCGCTCAGCTTTGTTATGGCACAAAACCACTTCATTGACTAGTTTCAATTGTAGCAAATGAAACAAAGTCGGCCCGCGTTCGTTTGACTGAATTGCGTGCACATAATCCAGATCAACACAAGCCAACGAGCTGATCAATCCGGCAAATGCATCTTTGTCCAGCGAGAATGAACGAAGTGCCAGCTCAGCTAACCAAGATCTCTGGCCAGGAGACAGGGCGCTGAGAGAACCAATGAGCTCTAGAAATCAATCGAAGTTCACACGAAAAGTCACTTAGTGCGCAAGTCATAAGTATCATCATCAAAGACAGTACGTCAATAACTAACATCACGAAAAACCGAAAAGATAACCCCTAGTTTAAAGATAATTGGAGGAAAGAAATGAGGCTCACTACACAAAGACCCTATGTCTAAGCTCAAACATTTAACACAGCTGCCAAACAAACAACTGAGTGACAAGCAAGAGCACCACAGCATCCATGAGACAGTACTCTTGTGAGTTAGACAACACATACTCTACACACTACTCAGGTAAACAGCAGCACCAACTGCCATTGAATCCCATCGGTCGCCTTCGCCCACAATATCTCCAACCATCGAATCTGTGAGCTACGAGGGGGACAGCCCGAGGGATGCATCCAAAACACAATTTCCGAGCTACTAGTGATTGCACTAATTGCATGCTGTATCTGCAGGGTGTATTCGGTGTGTAAGACTAGTTGCCATGCTTTGTGTACAGGCTGACCACCTTAATCCATGCATCCGTAAAGACCGGTTGAATGGACTCGCCTGATCCTCACTACAAGACAACAATTTATTAATGCCGTCGCTGCCCACCCGTTGACGCTACCCTACAAGTGTGACAGAACGCACGTGTTGATGATCGAATACCTAAAAATGACATGCATTTTCCACCCTGAGCGGCTACCGTTAGCACAACTGCATCGTATGTACGGCCCCAATGCGACATAGTGGTGCCTCCGTTGCGCGGAATGAATTAGGTCCGTGAAGGCCAACCTAGTGTTGGAGATACGATCCGCTATTTCAGTTCCTACAGAGGCACCGCTGCACATAAAGCTTCATAAATGTCGTTATAACATAAAACCGAAACCGATGACTGAACTGCCCTTCAACAGGGACAGAAAAACTGAAAAGCACAACTAACCAATTCAAACACAGAAGTGGCTACTGTGGAATGACCATGAACTGTGCACCAATTACGGACAGCAGTTCGTCAACTGAACGGAATAAACTCCACATTTGAAGTGATGGAAGGGAAGTCTACTAACCGCATGTAAGTATACTAATTTATCCCGTGGCAAGACTGAGCAAATCGCGTGTAAGTAAAACATCGAAAGCGATAAAGGAGACCACATTAATTCAATAAGGATAACCTTACACCATACAGATGACTGGCAAGACCAATTAACCAGCAAGGGAAAAATTCACGCCCCATCGTATACATAGGACTAAAGAAGACGACCGCATAAACAACTCACATGAACACGTCGTGTGAAAGCGAGTCCACAGATAGGATCCGGAAAAAATTCTGCTTGCCTAAGTATTCCAATAAACAGGCATTGAACGCGCACAGACACTGTAAATCGGTCGACAAAGGGTGCGTGCATGAACTGCAATGAATCGCTGCGCCTCACTGGGACAAGACCCATTCAGTGACTCTCTGGTCAGAGTGCCCTTGTTCCACTGATGCTTAATTTACACAACCTGGTGGGAGTTACCCAAGCCATGAATGGAGGCCACATACAGCGACAGAGTTGGACCCGTTGAATCCTTACGGTTTGAATCTGAGGGGTCATCATCAGTGGTTCACACTGATGCTTAACTGCCACATAACCATGAAGAAAAAGCAAACCCTATATAGAAAGAGAGAAGTAGAAAAGAAAGGGGTGAGGAAGGGACCTAACTACTGAAAATAACTACGTCTATATTCAAACACTCAACATCAAGGTGTCTACACCTTGCAAACAAACAGACGAGCTGCAAGTGAGAGTAAGGCGTCATCAGCGAAACAGCTTCCTTACGGTTTTTACTGCCCCGAATTGTCAAGTGCACTCACTTCACAGATAACTCAGCCAAACAAAGACAACATTCACGCCACTGAGCTCGATTAGCCGCCATCTCACCTAGAGTCTCCAGCCACCGACTCTGTGAGTCGCGAGAAGCCAGCCCGGGAGACGAACACGACCCAAAGTGGCCAACCCTTCGATGAACGACTTCATTTCCCTATACCAAGTCATTATCTGTCCACCTCGCACCTTACACCAGTCGGTCGCAGTGCCTGCGAACAGTGCACGGTGTGGAAGACGACTAGCTGGCATCCTTAATACATGACCTAACCATCTAGGCCTGTGCAAACGTAGAGACTGGGCAAAAGAACTCGTTTGACAGTCAATACCAAACACTCGCTCTCTAACCTCTTCGTTATCAGCACGCTGGTGCCACTCGATACGAGCGACTGAACGCAGACATCGGTGATCAACTACTTGAAGACGGTTCATGTCTTCTACTCTGAGAGGCCACGTTTCGCTGCCGCAAATTAACACGGCCCTCACTGTTGTCTTATGTACGCGACCTTTGAGCTTCAGAGAAATATCTCTGTCGCCAGAAATGTCCCAGATTTGTGAATACCGCCCTAGCCTTAGAGATACGCGCTTCTATTCCATTCCCTACATCACCGCCACCGCTGATGCAGCTTCCCAGGTATACAAATCTGAGGGGTGTGTGTGATGAGTTCAGAAAATAAAAAACCTGCCGCTGAAACGATGTTGAAGTTTGGAAGGAGCTTCCTTGAATGGACAACGGCGTTTACCAAATCGGAAAGGCATAACTACGGAAGGCCTGAAGAAAGACATCGCACTAGTGGTGAGTTCAAACCCACAGATTTCTGCTGGTAAGCTCCCTCAACAACTTTGCATAAGCGAGTGTTATATTCATCCGATACTCGCTTGTCCAGGATTTAATCCTTGCAGCTTTTTTCACTCTGACGGAAGCATTTTCTGTATGGTTCCAAAGCAACGTTATTCAAAAACCCTCTTTGATGGGGAAAATCAACCTCAGCAGAGAAGCAGCATTTAAATCTCATGGTGGGAAGAGAGAATCGAATTTGCTGAGCACAACAGAACTCGTTCATTGTAGTGGAATCACACCCCAAGGTACTGATGTGGTTTAAGATGCAATACATTATGCTTATTTATTCACGTTTTCGGGGGACGATAAACAGAGCAGCCAATTTTAAACTTTTCTCTTTTCGTACAAATATCTGCAAACCTCGGAACCTGAAAATCGAAAGAGAACCCAATTCCATGGATCGTTCGCTCATTAACTGGAAGGTGCGCTCGAGCAGATGGACGACAGGTTTCCACAACAATGGACAGATCGCGATACACCAGTTAAATGGTCTTCAAGGTCCTCTGACTTGATTCCGTTTGTTTTTCTAAGGAACAAACTGAAATCCATGGTTTACGTGCCCCAGTATCATTCCACTGTCAAAATGATGGAGAACATAGTAAAAGCTTCGCGGAATGCTTCCATTAAAGCAACAAGAAACGTCTACCAAGGCTACTATGCACTTCTGAATCACAGGTTTCTTAGTGTATGTGAACCTGTTGCGAAATTGAGCTCGATTTACTGTAGCAACAAACGTTCATTAACCAGACAAATAGAGTAGCAGAGTAGTCAAAATGCTCGATTGCCGTGATTAACATTTTTAACGAATTGGTTGAAAGCAACATAACATCATGTTCGCAACCCATTGGTATGTGAACATCTATACTTGGGTGACTGTGGCTATACAGTTGACTGACGTCCGTAAAATATTTGGAAACAGATGCGAAATATGAAACCCAATCCTAGCAATCTCTGAATCCACTAGGGATGCCGTGGGACCTACGTGACTCACAAACGAACGTGCCTGAGAGTTCAGATGTGGTAATTACGTTTCGGGTTGAATTCTGACTTGGCCTTTAACGCTTAGTTGTGTTCACTGAATGACATGTTCCCTTCTTAAGACGTAAACAGACGGTTATGAATGTTGTTGAGTATGGACGTTGGAACAGTCGGTAAGTTCAGACGTTTAGGAGACTAACATCCTGAATGAACGTAAGTCATACACAGAAAATAGGTTACAGTTCTTTTGCAATTGCTCAATTCTGTAGGACAGACCGCGCAGCTGGGGTGGAAATGGTAACAACGAAATCGTGACAACCTAACACCGAGTTTCCGCAGGTAAGAAGCAAACAGTTAAAAAGCACCTAACAGAGCAAGACGATAACAATTAAAATGATTTGCCATGCCAGAATGCGTACGAAACCCGTTTCCGGAAAATAATGGTTGACATCCGTTACAGTACAGCAACAAAACTTAACAGGATGAACTTTACTTTATGGGAATTACGTTAGTGGAGGTGCAAAGTTCATCACGATCTAGTAAACAAGTGTGAGGTCTCCAAATTATTGGTCTAAAACACAACGCTAAAAACTCCGATCTCGAGTCTAACTGTCGGTTTCCATAGATTGCAACTCAGTTCATATAAAGTCTACAAATTTGACTCTTTACTTACAGTTTACCTTTTGCAATTTGTGTTGAGATATTTGCCGGGAAAAAGAAAATAACAGCACGATCATCCAAGATAAAAATTCGTTCCACTTGTACACAACAGACCCCGACGAACAATTTTTACTAGCTTGCTGAAAATAAACGTCAACCCAAGATAAACAATGGGGCAGGAGCAGTCAGGTTACAGGATCACTGATTGAACTGTAGGCCAATGGGACAGTGGTCCATTGCAATTCACGCACACGTTCTGAGAGTTGAACCAAGAGAAAACACGGGATTCGGCAGCTTCATTTAAGAGAGATTTTATCGGGCTCAGCTGAAACCACTAGGATTGAGTTAACGACAGAGCAAGACGCCTCCATTAGGCGACCATTTGTACGCGTGCACCTGTCTTTGAAATTCATCGGAAAATCCCCTTGCCCTGCTTGATAGACAGCTTGGGTAATCTGGAACCACCCTATAGATTCACCAAGAGCACAGTGGGTCAGTTTCTCGGTGTAATCTAATTGATGGGTGGTGACGAAACCTAGGCAATTTTTGCATACCGTTGGCAAGTGGCTTGCACAAAACAGCCGAAGATGGGTAGAAGCGCATTAACTGCTGACAAGAAAACAATATTTTATGTAAATAACACGCTTGGAAATGCAAGGCAGTCTCAAATGTCATTGTGAAAGTGGGCGGACTGAAATAACCTCCAGTAGGGAAGACAGGTGTCATCAGCCTATGTACATAGTCCAAAAGAGGTGAGCGACCTTCCAACAACACTGTGTACTGCACCGTAGCAAAACTTCGTTTCAAGTTGAGAAGAAAGGATGAAATGATATGCTGTCACTGACTGAGGCTTGACGATCGATGAAAATAGTACCTTTATGGTAATTGCTGTGAAGTTGTCTGATTGAAAACGGGTAGCGGTTCTTGATAAACAGATTGGGAACAACAACGTTACGAGCAAGTTGTAACATTATACGTTTCAACCACCTCGGGTGGCCTTCCTCAGGAGTGTTGTAATCGAAATCCAACAACACTCCTGAGGATGGCCACCTGAGGTAGTTGAAACGTAGAGTATTACAACTTGCTCGTAGCGTTGTGTTATTCTCAATCTGTTTAGCAATAACATGTTAAACACGACGCCCAAACTGTTCAACTTCATTCGTACTAAATTTGGTGCGGATATCTTACAAGTGTAGCGGTTCGTTTCAAACTCCCCACACTTGCACCACTACCGGTGAAGGAGAGTAGGAACGCACGAATGGACTGGAGAACTTGTGGCACAAAACTATGTGAAATGGTGTCAAATGGATAGACGAATCGATATCCACTCTGCGCTACGGTGGCAGACCACTCTATATGCCCAGGACAATCGATCCGACATCTGTAGTGCAGTATAGACATATCTGTCTCAGAGTACAGCCGCTCTCTAACGTTCTGGTCTTGTATCAGATTAATCATTTTAGGTTTTTATGATGGTTACGCCGGCCTGAGTGAACTGAGGGCAATTGTGAAAGCGATCACTTATATTCGTTGTCGAAGTTTTGTTTGATCTGCATTAGGACTCCGTGTTAACCTAATGTGTATGGCAAAAAATTGTGTATGGGATGAGGAAATAAGGGAAATATTCTACGTAGACAGCTTGTTTATCATCAGAACGTAAGTACAACATTGACTGCGACGTACGACCGCGTAGAATGGTGTTTGCGATCAGCGATAGGGATAGCCACGTGGTTCCTAACATGGCGAACATCAGTTCACGATGTTAATCACTGGATCAATCAACCTCTTTACTGTCCGTGACCGTCTGTAACAACCATTTCACTGTGAAGTGAACGCTTTCATCAAAGTGCACGACTCCAATACTAAGGGCTGTAACTATGGGGCTAGAAGTTCAACCGTTCAACAGACGACTATGTTCAGAGTAGTAGTGAACGAACAGAACACTGATCCACAGGCTAAGAAATCGTAGGATCGAAAAACCCTACGTAAGACAGGAGACAAATTATTCGAGTCATGTGACGCTTCGAGTTACTCCAGGGCACGAAAAGTTAAGCTTCCACTTCTTACGAATGATAGCTGCGCAACACTCAGAATTAATGGTACGCGGTAGGGAAGTTGAAAAGAACATTAAAAAGGGCGACAGTAGTAGATCTGGTCTCGAGCTGATTTCGTTGCATACCTACTGGTGTTTACTGCAGACGAGACATATGTACTGAATTTTGGACCATAAACAATTGAGAAAAAATTAAATGTTAAAACCAGTTCGGTCGTTACGAAAGCAGCATTATCACCCGAGACAATAAATTATGTAAGCACAAAACGGGAAGGTAGTGTCCGATCGCAATTGCGTTGGTGTACGGTGGCGAACGATTGCTTCTAGCTGAGAACACAAGAAATTGTACAATGTATCATTTGGTCAGGCTTGGCGACCGTTGAAGATAGTTTCTTTAGGGTACTTGCTGTGAATTTGCGTAACCGTTCGTTTCGGCTGCCCGGGTTTCAAGTTAGCGCTCAGTTCCGTCAACATACGATGCGCCGCATCTACATGCGCATTCATAGAATACGTTCGATGTAGTGACATCGGACGCCGACTATTTGACCGGGGGATTCCAGACGTTCTTTATATGACCACTGGTTTCGTGGTCACTAACGTTCGGACAACAGCTGACCTGAAGAACTGTTCAGCTAATTGACAAGCGTTGTCTCCTCTGGATTACAACTGCCATAATACCATCGGTTTGCGGATTACTTTAGACATTAATCGTGTGGAAATTTTTTACAAATCATGTCGGGTGATTGCTATCAAGCGATGTCAATTCTAACTGACGTAACTCATCAGCTAAAGTGTTACTAATGCAAAGCCGTCTTGCCCGGTCAAATTGCGGGTGCCCCAGTAAATGGATCAACTACAACGATCAAAGACCCGACCAGAAGGCAATGTGACCCGGACAACCACTTGTCACAGTGGGGAGACGTAATAACCTAGAAGAAAAAAACACTCAAAAAGGACAAACGTCGATAAAGGCAGAGCCAATCGAAGCAACTAGTAATGATTTGAATACAGATACGTTATTGACTGCGGCACACTTCCACCTCTGGTTACGTTTTCTTCCAGCGATTGAAGCGATCACAAGGATCACAATCAGATAGGCCACACCTGCCCGCTTTACCCAATAGAACAGTTAAGGTCTCTGTCTCTCGCGACCACGTCAGTGCTTGATCACTACGAGGCTTTGACCATTTATTATGTACAATGTACAAGGTTATCATGTAATGCACACTATGGCAAACGCACAGATGGCATGTAGAATACGTGGCCCAACCATCTCAGGCTGTTTAACGTGATTAGTTGAATAAGTGATTGCATACAGTTCAAAAATACGCTCTGACAAACGGCCACTTTACTCACGAGATCATTCAACTTGATGTGGACCAACTGGCTGAGACAACGGTGGTCAAGTACAGAGACCCTGTTCATTTCTTTGTCAAGAACACGGCAAGTTGCTAGAACATAGAGCAAAGCAAGACAAACAAGAGCATTGCATACCTTTCTTTTTTGACAACAGCCGGATGCTCTTTCGAAGCCACAGACGAGGCGGGCTGGTAAAGATCAGAACCAACGACATTACTAATTTTATCCCTATACCTTTTATCACTACTACGTTTATTATTACATGTGAAATTGAGAGTGTGATGGCAAGAGGTCCGCCGAGAGGCTCGAACCACGGAAACTTCGTACCCCGTCCCGCTACCCGACCACAACTGACGATCTGCATAACGTCAATCTCAACTGTTCCCACACCTATACACCACTGGTTGAACTATCGTACCGCAGGTCCTTCATACATATCTCTACGTTTTAGTTACATTAATTACTGGCCAAACATTTCTCACGTTATTACACGTAACATATCCTGCATTGATACTACGAACTCTCGCATTAACTCTGTCTTTTGTTTATTTTGTACCACCCCCCTGAATTGTTTGCGCTACCGCATTATTGATTGATACTTGCTGACGGTTATATTCCGTGCTCAAAAATCACTTGGTTGTACGCTGTATGATTTGTTAAGCATTGCTTTTATCCGAGTAAACCTTCAATACTCCGTCTTGTTCTACCCAAATCAAGAGGTTTAAAGCTGCTCCGATAGACTGCGCGTAGCCGCGGATCCCGACTGATTCTACAACGTGTCTTTGCTATCCTCGACCATAATGCGTTATCAAGCTGGTGAGATAATGCCACCCAAGAATGTGAAATTGACCCTAAACATGTGTGTCAACCCACTTTTATGTTGCATGGGTAAAGCTGTCGAAGCGTACTACTGACCGGTCCACGTGTTACTTCTGTAGACAGAACGACGAACAGACCCATCTATTTCCTTAATCAAGCCAAAGACTGGAAATGGCAGTCAGCCGTTAGCCTCAAATTCTAAAATGAAACACATATCCTGTTGTGTCGCAGGCCAGACTTTCAAATCGGAGATTCGGGGTGGGGTACCTCAAATCAGCCTCCTTCCGCGATATGAACGACCGGGAAGTATCAGAAGTTATCGTTCTGTCGACAATGACATTGCTAACCGACCACGACTTTCCCTGTCTATTGTGCCCCCGAAGTGTTCTGGAGCTTGACACTTTCTGCTTGTCGGATGCACGAGCCTGCGATTCTAGTACCGTCATCCCACTTGAACTCAACTCAAAATAACTGTCGATCCAAGCGCTTCTCTCTCAGGGTTTCTGGTGGCGCCGAAGCCGAATCTCCTGATCAAGCTGGGATGGGAATCGCTCTGAGTCCCAGAGCAGAACAGTGTCTAGTCGACTGGATATTAGTGAACAGCCGTTTGTGCTCTCTCAGGCTCATTAAATCGGTTAAAATCCGTCAAAGCAAATCAGGAAGGTGTTGTATATTCATCATTATATCGGCGGACACTCCAGCAGACAGCTGTCCGGATGCTACCAAGGATGCGTTCTATGACGCCGTCGTTGACCTTCGGAGGCAAATTAAACATTCAGACACCATCATACTAGCAGGTGATTTGAATGTACAGCTTGGTTCTCTTTCTCCGAAGGAGAAGTGGCTGGCGGCTATGTTCAATGTCCGGGCACAACATACTGACAATGACGAAAAACTGCTGTAGCTGTGTGCATTCCACGATCTCTATGGTTCGAGCACCATACACCAACACAAGAAGAGGTACTGTGTTACATGGAGACCTCTGTGTGCTTTCCAGCCGTGGACACAGTTCGGTCAAATAGCAGTGAGTTACAGGTGACACCACTCTGTTACAAATTGTCGTGCCACTTGGAGAGACCACCTGGACTCGGACCATGCTGTATTGCGTGCCCGTTTTGTTCTATTTGCCCAGAAGACATAAGTTCGGAAATGCAAAATACTTAACTGGTATTCCAGCGAAGAGAGTGTAAACGCTTAGCAGGAAGCACTGGTTAACAAGTTGCCTAGTTCGAGTCAGGTAAGAGGTCATAAAAATATAAGGAACAAACCGCAACACCTACGGAAGCATGCTGTGAAGAGGTATGCTCTGAAGGAGCTGTGCATTGGTGACGTAAGTGGATTTGTATCACGTCGATAAACTTCATCAACAAGCGTTGCTCGGTCCCACCTGGTTCTGAGTAAAATGACGCAAATTGACTAAAAGCTTGTACTGAGACCGTGAGCACCAATTGGTCGGACAGCTGAAAGAGATGGAACCGGTTCTTTTAGCTGGGAATAGCAGAAAGCTTTTTCTCCCCGATCCGAGGTTGCATTGGCTGTCAAGTCCGTGTAAGTGAGATCATATGAGAAAAGCATAGTCCACTCGTCACCAGTTAATCGTGCCGAATTGACAGAGGGGCTGAACATTCTGAATAACAGTCCAGTTAGCCTTAACCAGAACATATGGACGACGGGACCCGAATGGTCAGTTACTACGTTTCAGACCGCCTCCCACCTCCTCTTTTCGAGGATGATGGGGACAGGTTGATACCAGAACTGAGGAAACCCCTCCAGACGATTCGGGAAACCCAAGAGGTACTTGATGCCTATCAATAGTAACTACCGTCTTCAAAAAGAGAGCCCGAAGTCTAATGTCTGTTGCTTCCAAGTTAGCCATTAGTCTCACTTTATGTCGGCTCACGGAACTCAGAGGAAGTTAGACACGCGGAGAGCGAGCAGGACTCCGATCCTATCGAGAGTGCGTCGATAACATTTTTGTCCTGGGAAGGATTTTGGAACGTTGGCGCTCTTACAGTCAGCCGACGGTCGTGGTCTTTTTAGACCTAAAAGCTGCTTCCGATTCAGTTGTTCGTAACGTTCTTTAGAACTGTCTTCCTCGCAATGGAGTACGAGGGAAATACGTAAACCTGTTGAGATCACTGTATGCTCGCTCCGCAAGTAAGGTGAGAGTTTAGGGACAACTGTCTCGAGCGTTCACTACTCCGAGTGGTGTTCGTCAAGGGTGTCCGGTTTTCCCGTTCGTGTTCAACCCTATTGTGAATGACATTCTGGTAGGTGCGCTTGAGGAGTCCAGTGAACTTGGTGTTCAGATTCTTCCTGGAGCAAGGTTGATCGATCTGGAGCATGTGGATAATACGGTCTTAATCAGACCCTCTACCGAAGACATACGGACCATGTTGAACAAGGTGAGTGACCGGGATGGCTTGTACGGAATGCACTTCGCACCTCCAGTGTAAGATGCTGCTTCAGGAGTGGGGCATTTCCACTTCTACTTTTCTCAGTGCAGGTAATCCGCTCGAGACTGTGTGCGGTTTCACATACTTGGGTACCACCACCTCATCAGTTTGTGAGATTGCTGTTGAGATAGCAGCGAGCATGTAAATGCACAAGTTGCTTCTACCGGAATGTGTCATCTGTGGCGTCTAAAAGACATTTAATTTCCGCTAAAAAGAAGAGGATATAATGCTTGTGGACGTTCTGTTCACAAAGAAGACTTGTATTTGCTCACCGGTGTGTCCACCAATTAGGCAAATTAAATGGACTGATCGCGTGGCAACACAACCGTTTACCGGCATGTATTTCGGAACACTCGGGACGTGCGGGCAATTTGTCAAATAATCACGTTGCACAGCCTGTGATGGTTAGATCACGTGCTCGGTGTGCCACCTCGTTTGCCGTATTGAGCATTATATACCGAGACCACCAACATTTGGGTGAAACCACGTGGTGGTCGGGCAACAAAGTTGCTACGGTATATGAAAACCCTGATCTGGAGGTTAAAGCTGCACACAGGTATTCGCAAACGATGCGTTTTTCCCTATAGCATTTACTTCGATAAGGGAGTATAAAAATTTGAATCAGAAGACAATGCCTCAAGCAGCAACTGATCTAGTTCTATGGACGGTCTGAATGGCGTAAACTGAACAAAGCCCACAGCTCGCCGTAGCATTCATTTCAGATAAACTTTGGAAAGAGGCAACAGACTCAAGGCTCCTTCCTGTAAAGCTAATCAAAAATGCACACCGTTATTGTCAATCGGTATCTGGACTTTAGCAACTTTCTTATGACACAACCATGTTGACTACAGCACCTTACCGTAGAAACCAATAAATTGTCAAACCTAAACGCTGATAAACAGTTATTTGTGAATGATGCCCAAATCGCCCGACCGCCTCGAGAGGACAAAGACGTTACATTGTGAAGCAGGACACTCGAATACGACAGATAAAAAAGCGAACAACGCAAGTAGGGAAGAACTTCGTTTTCGGTCATTCTTCCGTAAACATCCATCAACCTGGCCATACGGTACAGTGGTGCGAGTTACCATTCACTGCACAATGAGCGAGGAATAAGCCATGAGATAAGGACCCCAGCAAAACAAAAGAGAAATAGAAGATGAGGCAGAAAACAGGAATATATGGTTTACTGTGGATGAATTCATACCTATGGCTACGATGCACTACCTTGCTAGGCAGCGGTTCTATCTGACGACTTAAATGATTACGGGGCTTACAACTAGAAAGGTGAGAAACACCGACTATGTTCGATAAAACAGTCAGGGTCTTCATAGTCCTTGGAACTGTCTTTGTTCCATTCACTCAAAAGAGTCTCCAAACACCGATGGTTCTAGTGAATGGTACGCTACGCGGTCGTCGCAGACGGCGTTTAGTAATTGACCAACTGATCACATTCGACGTGGTTAGAAGTGGATGTTCGCAAACGACCGTTTTGTACAAGCGATCGAACCGCTTGATGTGGGAAGAAGGACGGAAACACCAGTTAAACGTCATAAATCGGCTCACAATTTCATCATGGACAGGCCACACTGGAGATACGGGTCAAAATACGTCCACGTCCACTAGGGGGCAGCTAGACAACAAATGAAAGCAGGTAATGAATGATCAAGGCAGCAGATGACTCGATTATCTTAGCAGTTATCTCTTCAGTTATAGTAAATACTGACGAGATGGTGCCACGCAAGCAGTTGAATCAGAAAAGAAAAGAACGGTATAAACACCCTAATCCTCGCACCTTAAAGGTTTGACACTTATTCCATACAGACGAGCTAAGCAGAGTGATTTCCTCCGCACATCCAATGTCAGTTAGTCTAGTATCGGGAATGGGTCTTATAACAAGATTACTGGGCTTCTCGAACGCATCGTCTAGCATGTCACAACTGGAAAGATTGAGTGGGAGGGCGGAAATCGCGAAACGACGATGAACATCCAAGACAGCTGTCTATAAACGCTCACTTAGTTTACAGGGTAGGCACGCAATGACCTTAACAGATCCAAGGATATTTGTAGAGCTTTGAGAGGGAAACAACTTCAGAGGCCGTTACGATCGAGTAAACACATAAGAAGTACAACAGTTTATGAACTGAGTATCACCAAACGAATCAGATACAATGATAATAACTCTCAAAAAGTGGTAGGTCTACCACGGCTGGGCTTCTGAAAGATGATTAAACCGTAAAAAATCATCTCACAGACGCTTGTTAGGGATGACGAATATGGCAAGTCAATTGGCCTATTCCGCACAATACAAAATGTTCACACAGTGCAACAAGAAACCATGGTGAAAGGCCGATACCGGCTGACTCACTTTGATTATCTCCTTTCAAGTCCGGGCGTAGATAGGTCGCGCATTCTTTGAGCAATGCATATGAAACATAGACAAGCACAAAATGACCTGCGTGCTTACAAACAGAATCACCGGCTGGCGTAGCTTGACAGCACGCCTTGGCCCATAGAGGAGCTGTCATCGTCTCATCTCGGGGGTCTTTTGTACCATTAAAGCACATAGCGATCCCGCTGGCAAGCTGTGACTGGAATTCATGCTTCGGTAGATGCCGGTGCTTCAAAGACGAAGAAATGAAGATACAAAACTCAGCAGACCATTCGGCTGACATTCAGTAGAGCTGAAGAAGAAGACATCACGTAAAAGGAAGCACAGTTCCAGCCAATAATGGATGTTATATGTAGTAAGGTTCCAGGAAGGTAGTGAGACAATCGATACACTACTAAGCACTCGGTTACAAAATGAAATATGAACCACATGCTTTGCCAGATCAAAGATTTAGTTGACCTGGGTAATAACAAATGAAAAGCCCGAGGAAACGGTAAAAAGTGGAGTGCAAAGATCAAATATCAGAAAAATGTTGACTGGCTACTAATTGTGACAACACGGCAACCCAGAGCTGACCTGTATGGACAATGTATCGTCACAGTGAATAGCAGATCATTGTGTAATTATTTCCAGCTTTAGTGCGGAAAGTACAGGTCCATCATTTCTTGACTTCACTTCTTTATATAAACTCTACACCTCTTCAAACGTTGGATATCATATAAAGTGGACGGATGCAAGGGAGGACTGAATGTGGTTATACAGTAGAACAACCTAGGGGTCATACCGTGATGGATGACCAAACCGGAGATTAGGTCATTCCAGCACAGGCGGCGGTAAGATACATCCGAAAGTCTACAGTGAGTAGATTGCAGATAACACGGCGACTGGGAGAGCCATCGCTCAACAAATCGGAACAACGGACGAGAAATGGTAGACAGAAAGCCTCAGCCACACAAAAACAAGTCAGAGTTCTACATGACCTGAGAGTGAAAACCGCCGCTGCGTTTCGGATTGGAATTCCATATCATAAACGCAAGTCTCATTCGTTTTCGTTAATGGTATTGACGAAGGTGACGTTTAAAGTGACCGGCACAACATTATGTAGACAAGTCACCCAGGTAAGTAGTTTACGGGTCTCGTAGGTCCTAAATGCGACAAAATTGACCGTGGCAGAGTTGAGGAAGATGCTACGGAAGATGCTGGTATTTGTGGGTATGAGAAACAGCTGAGGAAACCAGGTACCGGAAATCGGTGGTCATCAACTGTTGGCGAGCCCCCAGATTAAGTAAGTGTCAATCAAGATGGACTTGTTGATGAATTGTCTGAACAATAGGAACAGGCGTTTCGCACTACCGATGTCAAATGAGGGGTGAGCAAAGGGAGTATAAGCTAATTGGCGTAAATAGCAGTTGTCTGGCAAAGCAAGTCTGTTGACACCTTCGTCACGAACAGGTCACGTCTCCGAACCACAAAATACAATGGTAGTGATTCGACGCCTATTAGACGTCACAGATGGCTTAGGGTGCCCTCGCTATGTTGACATCTTATCACTAACAAGATTAACCAACTCAATTAGGTGAAACGGTTCAGTCTCAAGCGAACTGCCTGCAGCAAACAACGTATCAGGAGGAACGCCACAGTCATGAAGTAAACCTTTGTATTTAGAGGGTGCCAAAAGCATTTTATACAAACCAACCAGATCATCCCTTTTGTTCAACGTGGTTTCCACAACTTCGACAAAACCGTTAAGCCGTGATAATGCAATCCACAACCTCCATGTCAGCCAACTATATATATATATATATATATATATATATATATATATATCGTGAACAGACTGACTCGGAAATTTTGTTCCCACACTAGGATGCTTATTTAAAGATCCAGTTTAAACGAACGACTGCTCTAACTCACATTCTTGACTAGTGTGGTAACATCAGCTAGCGGTTGAACAGGTACGCGGATAAGTTTGTATGACACAGCTCTCTTCCCTTACGCTTATACTTAGTTCAGAATGGACCTCCTATCAGCGGCTTTTATAAGAAAAAGTTCATTTTCAGACTACTGTGGGTAATATGGCGTTTGCTACCATGTAAAATACCGTGTAACTGTCTGAGCATTGACAAGTAAAATATCATGATTTGAGTAGAGGCAAACGGAGTGTGGAAAAGAGATTGTCTGAACAGCAGCTGACCCAAGACCGTACGTGGTACAGTAGGTCTGGGTGCTACAAGTGAAAGAAAAGATAGAGAAGAACATACACAGGTTCCCGCAACAAGTACTTAGTTACCTCAGTGTTGTCATCTCTGACAACCACAGGTGATCATCGCCCTCAAGGTTCTGGCCAGCAAGCATATAAAGCATCAAGAGATTAGGTCCTAACGTTATCACCCTAATAACTCACACTCGCGAAGTAACGAACCAAGTAGTTGGTGAAATATGTACGCCAAAAATATAGACACAACAGAATGAAACATTTTATACGCAAGGGCCAGCAAGCGTACGTATACCTGGAACCACTGTCCGTGACGGACAATCATATTCGAAAGCGTTTTTGACCTACGATATAGGTTGCTGAGCTGCTCCTTATCAAGTAGGTGATGCCTCTAAACCTCAATATTCACTGTAAAGGACTGACTGTAAAGGTTTGACTGTTTTGAAACAGCTACTAACTTCCTGTAAATAAGGTGAGCTTTTCTAACCACTTTCGGGAAGTTGAGAGTCAAAATCTCTTGTGCAGAACAGAAAACATTTTCACCTTTTACATCATAAGGTGTTTCTGCTATGTGACATGCAAGGCAATGTGGGGGCCATCCAATGCTACGCTACCCAAATGCAGACCGTAGAAATCACGGACAGAGCCCCAATTGGAAAATTTGCTAGAACTGATATGGTGACTCCAAAGTATACATGTGGTTGTGTACCTAAAAAAAGCACCACAGACAGCCTCATGTTAATTGTTCAACCCTTATCAGTATGTGCCGACGACTAGCAAGTGGATAAACAACCACACAGAGACTTCTGTGTAGGTCAGAAAACGGCTGAACAAATATCGGGACGTATTGCACGCAAAAATAGGCCACGCTCGATCACCTAAAAGCATTAGTAAGGAAAGCTGAGAGGATACTGTGCTACACAAGCGAGTGTGATGGTCACTCGAGTATTGCAACGAAAACATCCAGTCGTTTCGTTAATTATTTCAGCAAAGTGCAGTCTGTACAGACAGAATGCGACGGATTGATTGGCGTACACAAAACCCAACCAGGAAGAATAACTGAATGAACGCGAGGTTGAACCCAAGCCAGTGACAAACATACGTACAGAAAAAAAACCAAACGCGTTCACGGCTTGCATGGTGGGCCGGAGAGAAGTGATTAACTCAATGGAGATGACACAAACCCTTGCTACTAATGTGCGTATGCTGATACCAGATGGTCAGTTATGAACCAGTGGTAATATTCCTGGTAAACAATGTACACTTTCAGGGATACAGGACTACTTATGAATCATTACGGTAGAACGCGTCACCATGGAAGCCACACTAGATCGTACGAGTGCACAGAAATTTTAAGCGGTAGCTAAACTGTGATAAACCAGATAATGAGAACACTTTCTGAAATGGATGGCTGATAAAAAGAATTTTTTAAAACAGCAGAGCTAAGCGACTTCCTGGATCGATAATCAATATTAACCTGTTACATTGTGTTATCAATGTTTGGGAGCAAACCGCCAGAAGTGTACTCTGCAGGAGTAGATGATTATTTGCGCAGTGGATGAACTTGGCTGGGTAAATGAAAACTCACCACAGTAGAGTTCATGGCGTCCAGGCTACCGTGTAAAGCCAGAGGCTTTGGTTGTGAATCTTAATCGTTCTGTTGTCTAGGTCTGGACATTCCGGCATTACCACAGCCCACAGACAACCACAAAAATTCACGAAACCAACGGTTTCATAACGATTCGGCCGTCTCGCAGTATGAAACGGGCCAATCGATCTGCTGTATACAGCAAGGTGTGTAAAGGAACACATGCTACTGCTGATACCTCCCACACTGTACTATCGAATACGGCTCCCAGGCCCCTTCGAACTCCCATTTGTGGTAATTACTCCGCAGGTCCCAGAATAGCTGTAACTAATTGTGGTAACATTGTGCCGCTACGTCCCATTTCCTACCATCCAATTTCAGACCTTACTTGTCCCTTGCTTAGACCTAGAAAGCGAATTAACAAGGGCACTTTCAATGTTCATACTCCAAGACAATTCGGTCAACAGACAGATCTCACATGAATGTGAGACTTGTTGAATAACGATTTTTGCAGCATTTCAGAGGCAAGAACCCAAGACAGTGGTCAACTTACTAACTATCGCGATGTCGATGTTAAGCGCGCCGTTAATTCGGAGCTGGCGGCTTCACATAAGTCGACGTGTAGTAGAGGCTTTGACTCAACTGTTCCAATTTGTGTGGACGACGAAGAACATCCTACTGTGCTGAGGTCAATCCTTCCAATATATGAAGGTGTCCGAGGCTTTTGTGAGGACCACAGGGGAATCACCTTGAATCCAGTCGGTAGTATGGTTCTGACATTCATCATATTTCGTCAACTCACTCCATCTTGGTGTAGCGAGAAGGCGTCCAATAAAGCACAATCTCTATTGTCCAAATCGCCCGTCACATGCAACGCGCGCGCTCTCGTTCATGAGTCATAATTCCAATCCACAACACCCCCGGTTTCCGTGGGTCCGTTCGACTCAGTGGATCGATCTATACGCTTAGCTTCACTTAAGCGCAAGGGTATACTCAACTTGTGTATCAAGGTACTGTCGCATCTCTATCCCTGTGATTCAGCTGAGGTTTGGATGTATGGCGAACTGTCTGACGAGTTTAGCAACAAGAGCGACGTACATCAAGATCGTCCACTGTCACTATTTTTTCAACCCTTGTCATAGACGAAAAAGTGGAGGACTATCTGTGGCACTCATACGATGCCGGCGTGGACCTCCAAATCGGTAGAAGATTGATCTTAACTATTCGGGCAGCAGGGTAATGTGCGGCAATTTCCGAACAGCACAAACAATGCTAAACATTTCGAACTACGCTCTGCAGCATTCAAGTGAAAAGTAATTCTGCAAGATTGCTGTGATTACGTAGATTTGATGTAAAGCAATGAACTTATGGAGGTTCTTGACCGGTTTACGTACTTGGAACTCAGCATCACCAGTGACGGGGGTCTGCGGAACGAAAAAGAAACGTGTCTCTGAGGTTGTGGGGGTATTCTCGAAACCAGGACACCTCTGACGACAAACAGGGATCTCTCTAAGACATAAGGGTTACGCATGCAAGACGATTGTGATAGCTGTATAACTGTACGGCAGCAAAACATGTCCACTCAAGATATCGGAAGTGAACCGACTTCAAGTGTTTGGCCATCAATTCTCGCGTTTGACCGATCGCATCAAGTGGCACCAACAGAAAAAATGTTAGGAATTGGGTGTTTGGTGGTGAGTGTCAATCCAGTTCTTTTGTTCAAACTTTACGCTTACACAAACTTAGATGGTTGGGCAATGTATTAAGGATACGAATTAGTCGTTTGATACACCAGGTTCTCTTTGTCGATGCTGCGACAAATTAGTGTAAGGTGCGAGGCGGACAAATGATGACCTAACACAGAGATATGAAGTCGTTCACCAAGGTGTTGGCCACTATAGGCAGGGTACATTTCCCAGGCTTTGGACCTGGCGATTCACACGGTCGCTGGCTGGGGACATCAGGTGAAATGGCGTTTAATCAGTGTACATTTTGTCGTTGTTTACCCCAGTTGTTTGTCAAGTAAGTGCACTTGAGTTAGTGAGTATGCTTTATTTTCACTTACCGTTCAGTTGACCGTTTACCTGCAAGTTGTAGGTACCTTGATGCTGAATGTAGACGTAGGTAGTTTTAGTAGTTAGGTCTCCCCTTTCTCTTTTTCTTTCTTCCTGACCACGGCTTGCATTTTCCTTTACGGTTAGGCATGATGATGATGATGATGTGAAGAAGCACACTCGGCCGACATCAGCGTGGCAATCGTGCTGAGGTTACTTCACAAATTGGCGCTGCCTCTTAATGTTGTTTAAATTTAGAGTGAACGTTTACCACCCACCTATGCCGACCGGATATCACCGGTTAGGGGTTAAATGTTGAATAGACCATAAAAAAACCTTACAAAGGCAGAACAAAAACAAAACTTGTGCGTTTAACACGTACGTCACGTAAACTTTATACGCCAGTGACCGTTTAACAAAGACTCTCCCAAAGTACAAAACGATTCGGCAAAAAAATTCAATACGATACACTAGTCAGTTGCACTATTCAAAGCGCTCTTCCGATTAGTGATGCGAATAAGTGAATACTTGTAAAGGAGACTGAAGGAAACGTGTAATTATACAAAAGGCTAAGCGTCCGTTTTGCTCAGTCGCACCCATCTGTCCAAACGAATACTATCAGTTCTCGTTTGATTGGTTCAGATGAACATAACAGTACGTACTTTCCATGAAAGAGGATATCGAGGCGGAGGAAAAGCCGACACTACCCATAGTGGGTCTGAAAAAAATCGAAACCAAATCCAGTCATAAATATTAAACATAAACAAACAGCATTCAGGCAAACACATACAGACTTGTTGAGTTTCCAAGATGTCGTATCATAAAGACTGATGGCACGGAGGTGCGACCAACGTTTGCAGAAACAACCAGCTCACTTAAGGAACTACTGTCCGTTGAACTCAGGTTGACGAAATCCTATTACAGCAAGCTTCAATGCTACTGCCTACGTAACCCGAAGCTGATATCAAACACTGGCCACCAGCCTAGTCCACCACTTGTAAACAAGACAGCGTTACAAGTGGTGCGTTAGCACTCGTAAGATGTAGCCAAGTCACAGAAGCCCGACAGGCGAAGTGATTTTACTCAGTGACCTGTCTGCATTGGGAACAATTCGGTAGACTTCATCTCCGATGAAAAGGTGTTCTCACCATAAGCCGCTAATGCACCGGAGATGCCCCTTTATGAAGCTCAAATGCTGCAGCAGCACAATCGCACTGTTCATATGGTAACCTTACACATTTGGCTTTCACCAAAAGGCTGAGGGGACATGCATGCGCCAGAGGTGGCGAAAGTTGTCGAACGCCATCCAAGCCACAGCTGTACGGTTTGTGGTCTCACCGAAAAGTCCATCAATGTTGCTTCGGCTCCCAAGGTATATGCATTTCTCGAGCACATCAAGTGATCCGCTATCAAGCAGGATGGCAGGTACAGAGTTGTATTACAATTGGAAGAACGTCATACACTTAATGAGTGCAAAGTTTACACCGAACTGACTAACTGAAACCTCCAATCGGAGACGTTCTGGGTTACGTTTGGGCCATCACCGATTAGAACGAAGCCATCAGCATACTCATGAATGAAGATTGCTTGTAGGTTAGATGATTCACTTGATATTAGAGCTTCAGGGAACACCTAAGGTGAGGATGTGTTAATCACACTTTGTAATGAACGACAGAAAACTGGCCGGCCTACACAATCAGCCGACGTAAATTAATGAATTCATTACACCTGCCTGTTCCATTGAGTTCGAATAAACTGCCCGAGGTGAACACCTGTTATCAGATATGGACAAGCTTGAAGACTTCACTCAGGATGTAGGAGCACGACTAGGTTGAACTTCATCAAAGGCTTTTAGGATGAAACGGCCGAACATTGGAGTAAAAAATTAAACTACAGAGCAAGCTATCATAGAGAATGAAGCGACGCCAGGTGACGTCAGAGATCTTGCGTCCTGACAGAATCATATACAGGTGGTCGGAATTTTACTTCCAGCATAACCAAATAAACAAAAGCAGAGCATAATGCGCTCGAACCAATGAAGTATGTGGAATGAGAGTAGCACGTTGAGCAAAAAATACAGAGCGGCCACGCCCCGAAGATAGGCTCACGAATTTCGCCATCAGGTCTTCAGTTTCCAGAAGTCAACGCGTTTGCCACCATATGCCATAAAAAGTCGCACATGATTTCATCAAACGAGCGTAGAAACTTCCTTGACGTCAGTGGCCTAAGGCAAACTATCTGTGAACATCTACGCGGAGACCGCAAAAGATAACTTTCTTAACGCCCACATTCTACATCCATCCCTTCACAGGGATAACAAGCTCGCGGTAGAACTATAGGCGACAAGTTAGCAAAGGCTGCTAGAGAGTCACCTACTGGATTCGTGTACTTACTCGCCAACCAATCGGTGCTGTTACATCCCCAAGAAGTAGGCCCCTCAACAACGCAACGTCAACAGTGAATAGAGACATCGATTCCCACTAGATTTCAGACAATATCAGACACGATGCTGGCATAAATGGTACACCGGACTGACAAACTGAAGCCCCGTCAAAAATGATTTCAGCCATCAATGAAGTACCGAAGACTCGGGCAATATCGCCACCAGATTCTAAATTCAGAAGCATAGTACGCGGAAGTGTTTTTAAATCCACGCAAAGTCGAGCAGAGCGTTCGGTTCAACTATAATAGTTGAGAAGATACTGAACAACCTTGTCTTGTCTCACCTGAAGTAAAGGGAGGTAAGCAACCCTCATAAGCTGACTCGATGTTTAACTGCGGACTGAGGAAATATAAGAAACCCCCTCCAACTCAGGTGATGAGAGCATGCAATCGGAGAGTCAGGGTCGGACCAGGGGGGAGTAATCGCATACAATGGCATGCCCAGATCACTTTTCGCTTCGTGTCCGAGAAAACGCCAGACCCACGAAGGACCGGCACATCAAAGAAGACTCAGTTCCGACCGCACTCTTTCATACTTCCTTGTCTTCCACCTGCTAAAAGAACCACTGTGGTTTCCACTCAGAACAGCATGCGCAAGGGCGCTAGAATGTGACCACTGACTAATGGATTTCATATAATTATGTAAGGGTGCCCGTCTGAAATACCAATATGTGGGTACGCACAGAACAGTCACATCTGCGCACGCTTGGGTGCAAGCAAAACGATTTTCGGGACAAGCTTCCTACATTACTTGTTAGTTCACTTGAACAGTTCCCTATGCTGTATAGCCTACTTCCATAGGGTACACTGTTCTGAGTTTTCCCGAAGAACAGAAAAGTCAGTTTTCTACCGCCTACTTCGAGTCAAACATCACTGTAGACGGCACATCGTGGGCAAACAGAAACTTTTATTACGACCACTGAGACATCCTTGAAGTATAACCCAATAAAATTCCGCCACAATTCATTCATACTGGTAGTGAATGCTGAGTCACACGGATGAAATAAGCGTCCATTAGCAAGAAAATGGCTGCTGACAGTATGTTGAAAGACTGATGGAAGTGCCCGTCGGAAATCGTTGGTGAGAAATAAATCAAAATGGTTGGTGATAATGAGACAATATACTTACATCACATGCAAAAGTTAACGGTGGTGGGTCAATGCAAGTTACGACACTGTAACCAGCATGCACCACTCACGCGTTGTTAACATGCGATCAAAACTGAGTTGCAGGAAAATTGATGGGTGGATCAAAGTTTTGAATGGCGTGGGCACATAAAGTTGAAAATGCGTCAGATCAAAATTGGAAGGACGACAAGAATCCTGGAGACAATGCTGCAAACTCCCAGGCATGCTTAAGTAAAAATAAACGCTCACAAGAACTCACAAGTAGAAGCCACAAGGAAAACGGAAAGCGAACTTTGGTAGATAAAATGCACTTCGGAAGGCCTAGGAACGTTGATGAAAAAAAGTTACATGCCGGTTTAGGGTAAAAGCCTTTCAACAGTGTAGACAAACTGGTCGCCACGGCTACATCTGAAAGAACTGGGTGATGCTCCGACTAATCCGTAATGTTTGTCTGCAAGCGTACAACTCTGTAGGTAGAATCAAAAGAAGGCTGAAACCATGCTGTGTACTGTTACCACAAAAATTAGTTTTTCGGGCTGAATTTCAACGTATCCAGTGAAATGAAAATGGAACAAACGAAAAGTTTTTACTCAAGGCACACCAGGTATCGAGGCACTGGGTGACGTTTATCAGATAAAATTCTGTTTTAACCAAAGGAGATGATACAACAGTTGACCAAACCAGTCATACTGCACCATGGTCTCGTAACAATTTCTGCAGGTTAGGAGATCTAGCAATATCGAGATATGACGAGCCATCCGGTGGGTCCAGTAATTTAGCTCCCTGTTGCCGAAATATTGAGGAAACCACTTGAACACTAACCTTATTTAAAAGTAATTTGGCGCACGCGACGTGATCTTCATAGACAGCAGCCAATAACGGAGTGACACCATACTTATCCGGGCACTAAGATCGGTGAAAACATGCCCACCAGATACTCACATTTATGTTGGCACCTTTTGACAGAAGGTACTCACAAATTTCAGTCTGTCCGTAATCTGCAGCATAATGTAATAAGCTCCGGCCGTTTCCCAATACGCAGTTTATATCCGTAAGCTAAACCACAATAAACGAAAAAAGTGTCACGTACACTCTGTGAGAGTTCTTGGATACTTTTTAAATCGCCATTTTTAACGGCCCAAATAATCCCCTCGATATCCATTGCGTATTTTACCAGCACGTCTCAAACTTCGTCGTCTGGAAGCTGCAGGCGTCACGGAGCAACCGGTATTCGCACTGGTTGCCAGGCCGACCAATTACTTTTGGGTAGGGTGTTGCAGCTACCTAATTGGCTAATTCAATTCAATGAGTTTAATCACAAAGCTTCATCAGGACCGACGACCATAGCAACGTCCGTTTTCGCATGGTCTAAGTTCCGTGAAACGGCCGAATATCTGATTGGTAATATGTCGGCAAAATCTCTAAAATGACCTATATCGTTCTTAGAAATCCGATAATTTGGCATTTTAGGGGTAATGTCCCTAAACTATCATAAAATTACCCGTGAGGTAACATACCTCAAGAAACAAGTCTCATGAGCATCTTCTGAAATCCGTATCGTCTTCACTGAACAGATACATTGAAAATGGTACAGTAAAAACGGAAAAAGAACTGTAAGTAACACCTAATAATAATACAAATCACGTGTTACTGCGATTCGGGCGACCACTAACCAACCAAGTTAACTGTTACGCAATGCCGCCTACGATGGCCACGGCGGTTCATTCATGACTGCAACTGCAGAGATGAAACGGGTTCAAAAGTCTTTAATTGAAGCCATGGCTGACTACAGAGTTCGGGAGATTGACTTGAGTTTCCGCTGCGAATCTTGAAGGATAATCTGTAAGACAAGAGTATGATTAGTGTAATACCTGTTTAGGGTGGTTGTGACAGAAAACTAGATTATAATGCCACTGCTGTCGTGACTCCACTTGTGGGCTTTCGTACGATCCCATCGTTGGCACAATGCTATTTCCTTAATCTAGCGTTGTGCAGCCATTCACGTAGATCGAGGTTCCACTCCGCGTCTGTAATTTTTCTAACCTGACACCATGACGTACGGCAGCTGGAAAGCAACTTGATTACAAACACGCACGGGAGATAGGTTAGCACGCATGGCTAAGTATATTAGTCTCTTCGCGAGCTAACTCTTGACGTGCAGTCTAAAAGAGTTACACTTCTTTGGTAACGCCACCAACATAACTCCCTTCGGCACGTGGCAAACCGCTTCGCCAAGGACTTACCACTATATGTTGACAAGAATCGTCAATGATAATAAATCTATGGTTAGTGGTCGTAATCTTCCAGTTCGCCTTGGGATTCGCCGTCCTCCAATTTTGCATCTAACTACATCAGCTTAACATTTGACTCGAGAAGTGACTGCAAATCCGCACATGAATCAGTGCTGTGCAAAACTGTATGTCGGCCCTATATCTTTGCAGTCTAGAAGTCCGACTGGCATCTCACACTCTTCAAGTGAATGATAAGCTGGCGCACCGTTCGGGCTACGTAATACAGGTGCTCAGCTGCAGTAGTGGATGTAAGTGACACTAGGAGACAGAATTCAGAACTACCCAGCAGCTCTTCGGAGCAAACTGTTGACATACCTCGATTGGGAACAGCTGGACAAGGGAGTGCGTATAGCTGCACTATGAACTTGTAATTTGCTACAAGTTAACTGGTGTTTATCCATCCGTTGTAACAGCCCCAGGAGGCGTTGTTTCGGGAACCAAAACGCGTTTCTCAGTGTTTCTATACAAGATGAATTATGTGGGAATTGCAGACATCAACCTTTTCGGTGGAATATTACGTGGTAATGTGCTTGACTAGAAAGCTTGAGACACGCTTTCGGAAACGCTGGAGTCAACAGAACAGCACTCCACCTAGAGTATTTCATATGACTCTGACGTTTGATCCTCAAATTCAGCGGATAAATGCTTCCGAGGTCTCTCACTGCAAAGTAACGAACCTAAGGGAACAGTGGCACCCACAACATTTTGTGATGGTCACTGTTGGTTAACACAGTGGCTTCGGTAGTACTTAGACCGCACCCAGCAGAGGTAATTATTCGCACAGTTCCGCCTCGGCACACCTCCTTGAATCAGTCAGTAAAAGGATGTACAACTGACTGTGAAATCCTGGCGTGTGGTCTTCGTAGAGTTCGCACCGCTCACCGTGATATCAACACTCACGGATAATTTTTCACGTTTCACGGTGCAATCCTGTGGTCAGTGGCCACTTGGCGCGAACAGTTTCCACCGCGTTCTCCTTGCAGAACACGAACGCATCTGCTCTATTAGCTTTCAGGAGGGGCGTGCGTTTCCTTTCTTACACGAAAAACTGGAAAACTCCGATGGAATGAATGTGATCTGAAGTTTTAGTAAAATGGTACAAGTGATATTTCCGAATCAGATCTTAAAAACATCATATATCATAAAATCGGACGTAACATAGTGTTTAAATGGTCCATTATCGATAAATCACTTCCTACGTTGAATCCGCGTGGCGATGAACGATGCAAGCGCATTCAGAAGGGTATTCAAGTTGAAGTACCAAAAGTATGAAGACTATGTTGAAGGCTTGCGCAGATTTCAATGCATACACTGTGCACGGCGAACGAAGTCCTCCAAACAGTAATGTTTATTGAACCAATTGTCACGATAAATTGTAGTTTTGCAGATTATAGATGGCAAGCCTCTTGAGTCTTCCATTATCGCACAGATGGTTATCAAAACGAGAAGGCAGAGCTGGTGCACTCACACGACATTCAGGTTGGTAAGCCGAATATTTATGCTAGGAATAGGCGTCTGGCTGTTGATGATGAACTGCATGTGTGTGAGATGATGGGCCATTTTACGAGTGTTTGTGGAATGAGGACTTATGTGAACAGGAAGTATGGTATTAGAATGCGCCGGCATGATTTATCTACTCTACGCACGAGGCACAGCAAATTAGATGAACGTACGAGATTATGAAGTTGCGAGATTCATTGAAAGTAGAAGGCGCCTATAGGTTTCTACTGCGGAGGAAAGTGCTGAGGTTCGGCATGTTTGTACTGAAAGGTACATTCCAACTGTGTATCATGTATCAAGATGTCATTTTAGGATATGCAACTCATCAGTTAAATTGTGGCGGCTTCATACTGTGGCATGCTGTGTTGGTAGATGAACTGGAGTTAGGGCAACGTTTTTTTAAGCACTTATGCCAGACGAAACTACTGCCAGTTATAGGATAGTTTTGAAATACCTGCTTAAAATGTTGCCCTGTATATTTGCTGCCTGCACCGTCGATGTAAATTGTTCAGCAGCACAGTTGAAGGCAATAGGTGAAGTCTTTCCACATTGTGCCATTGTATTCTGCCGGCTTCATTTACTGCATGGTGTGTCTCGGCGTTTTCGCCAGTTGGTAGGCCTAAGCGATAATCAGAAGAAACGCATTTACCAGTGGACCCATGTTAAATCGTCTTGCACGGGTGACGAGAACGAGTTGGTAAGACTCAAGTACAAAGTGTATCGATTGGTCACGTGGCACAGGCACATAAAGAATGAATAACCAAAGACAACCGATCAATAACTAACCGACGAATCGGCAAGCACTAGTACACGTGATTGGTTAATTTGTAGCATGACTTATCTGGCATAAGTTAGGACGCGTGATTGCGTGGGCGTGTAAGCGTGAGGCTGCCTGTCCGATTCCTATCCAACATCTTCCTCTGTTAAGATGAATACTATTCGTACGACCTTTTAGAATGGTCCACGTTGAGGCGTTTTATTGGAGCCTGAGTCCGTCGTGAATGACTTGTGTCGATGATAGGGTTTTATCGTGCCACGTTTTCTTCCGTGTTACTCTCAGTCGTATGTGTTAGCAGTTCTAACGTATCTAACAGAATAATGAGAGGCAATTCACAGATGTCTTCCGGTTTGTTGCAGACGTTGGGATCTCGTTGTCTGATGTGGTTTATGTGATGAGTCTCCCTCTTGCCGTGGACGGTACGTTCATATAACACATGACCTCGATGCTGAGTCACAGTTCCCGGCACCCAATTACGCCCATGGTCATGAAATTTTAGAACAAATACTGGGTCATCTGTATGGAATTCTCGAGCCTTAGCTCGATGATGTTGGTTAAATTGCTTCTCCATCTTGATGTTGCGTTGACCCGCCCGATTGACGGGAAGCATGGCATCGAGTGCTGTTCCCGTTCGCCACCCAAAAACCGTCAGCTGGTGAAAGTTCATTTGTTACGGCTGCATTTGATATAGAACGGTAGGTACGCGAGAAGGTGTCTAGAATTTCACACATTCTTCCTTTTCCCTCCAATTTTTGAAGAACCCTTTTGAAGGTATCCACAAAACGTTTTGCTTGTCCGTTAGATCAAGGATGATATAGAGGACTGCGGACATGCTCTATAGCGAATGATTTACAAAATTGTGAAAACTGTGTTGAAGTGAACTGTGTACCATTGTCAGTCACAAGCGCTTCTGAAAAACCGAACCGAGCAAATATGCAGCTAAAACAGGGAATAGTATTTGCCGTGGAAATTGTGCGTGGTGGAACAATCTCCGGCCATTTGGAAGAGGCATCTACGAGGATGAGAAAGTATTGGTCATTGATTGGACCAGCAAAGTCGGTATGAACTGTTTTCTATGGGCCATCTGGTAGAGGCTAGGAGTGCAACTCAGCCTTGACGGGTACTTTTGTAGCACGTGCACACTGTTCACGTGACTTGACCGTGCTCTCAATGTCGGAATCGATCCCCGGCCGATATTCGTAACTACGTGTCAAAGCTTTCATAAGTGTTATACCGGGATGTGCACAATGTAGAATTTGTATAACACGTTTTCTCAGGATTTGTGGTATCACTATACGCTCCGCTGACATTAAACACCCGTCCACAACCGTTAGCGCATCATGCCGTTGGAAGTATGGTTTGTAAACTGAACATAACTCTTCGGTCCACCCCGTGCGTAAATAATACGTTATCGCTTGCAAGACAGGGTCAAATTGAGTGGCACGCGGGATCATAGTAGAAGTGACAGGCAAATTCCCGATGGACTCTCGAAACACTTATTTGACGTCAGCGTCAACTTTCATGGAGGAAATGACCACGTCCTCACTTGGATGTTTAGTCGACTTATGCGCAATCAGCCTGGAAAGGGCGTCCTCATGATCAAAACGCTCCGTCTGGATATATTTGAGAATAAAATCGCAATCGATTAGTAATGTGGCCCAACGTTGAAGTCGGTTAACCGTGCGGACAGGTATACCCTTTGGTGGGGCGAGTATGGATAACAGGGGCTTATGGTTCGTGCACAATGTAAACCGACGGCCGTGTAACATCTTATGGAATTTTTAACGACGAAAATTAGAGCCAAACCTTCTTTCTCTATCTGTCTATAATTTCTCTCGGCAGGTAGCAGTGTTCGCTAAGCGTGGCTGATTGCCTTTTGGTGACCGTCAGGGAATTGGTGTAAAATCACAGCCCCAATGCCGTAGTCAGAAGTGTCAGCAACCACAATACTAGGGAGATTAAGATCATAGTGTGTCAATAATAGGTCCGAAGACAAGATTCGCTTGAGAATATCAAACGCAGATTGACGCTAGTGAGACCAAGCCCATTTGGTGTCCTTGCATAACAGACTGTTTAAAGGTGCCCTTAGTTGATGCATATTGGGCACGAAACTGTTATTATAGTTCACAAGACCCAAGAATGACTGTAACTGTACTCAATTAATTGGGGAAGGTAGGTCTTCAATCGCAGAAATTTTTGCGAGGTCTGGATGACGACCATTACAATCGACGATAAATCCCAAATAAATGATTTGAGGCAAGAAAAACTCACATTTTTGTTTCCGTAAGGTGAATCCGTATTCATGAATACGATCAAAGACTTATTCTGAGTGTGTTATGTGTTCATCTGGTGAGGGGCTTACAATGATGATATCGTCCATGTAAGAAAAAGTAAACGCCAAACCACTGAGCATGATATCCATAATTTGCTGAAATATTGCTAGAGCACATTCAACACCGAATGGAAGTCTGTCGTAACGGTACAGTCCTCGATGCGTGTTTATTGTTAATAGGTCCTTACAACCATCATCTACCTCAACTTGGAGGTATGCGTCAGAGAAATCGATCTTAGGGAATATTTTGCCACCATTGAGTCGAGTAAATAAGTCTTCTGACACAGGAAGTAGATGCTGATTTGTCTTCAAAGCCTTGTTTAGCCCAGTTGAGAAATCACCACAAAGTCGAATGGAACCGTTTGCATTTTTTACTGTTACAAGTGTGGCGGCCCAAGAGGAGTATTTCACCTTTGCCAACACTCCTATAGCTTCTGGACGATCCAGTTCAGCTTCCAACGCTGCTGTTGTTGAGTATGGCACAGGGTGTTTGGGACAAAACGCCGGCCTGCTTCCTGGTTTTATGAAAAGTTGAGCTTTACCTATTGTACATTTGCCTAAATTGTGCGTAAAACCATCTGGAAACTTTTCTGGTAACTGTTGCACAAAATCACTATACAGTTTGCTGGAGATTGTGGCCACGTCAAAAAATGTTGATAAATGAATAATGTTATGTACGTCACAAACAGAATTAAAAGGTACATTCCACAGATCAAGTTTTTCTATCCAGTCTATACCCAACAGATTAAAGTGTTTGCTTGGAGATATGTAGCAAATGCCGGAGTCACATTTATCACGGAAGCAGAAGGTACCCATTTACTCACCAAGAATAGGAATCTGGTGACTACTAGCGTTCTTGGCTATTCTCTGTGTTGGCTTGTACGGTGGTCTTCCAAGGTTACTCCATGTTAAACGGGAACTGATTTTGATGTCCGATGCAGTATCTATCTGTAACGTAACTTGGTGATTTTCAATGTGAAGAGTCATATATTTCCGTCGGTGAACAATATCACTTGTTGTAGTAAACACCACATTAGACTGGCGAAGTACGCGGAAGCCTTGGGTTGATTGTCTGCAGTGTTATTCCTTGTGACCCATACAATTACACTGTTGACACACGTGTCTGCGATATCAGCAAAATCGAACGAAGTGCCACTGTCCACATAGCCAACAAGCGGAAGATGGCCGTTGCTTACGAAAAGATGCGCCACGACAAACATACGATAAACGATTGTGTCTTATAACTCGGTCAACTGACGCTGTCAGTGGGAGATGAAGTCGATTGCCAAATTTGTGAGTCGTGCTCAAGATTCACTAGGCGCAAGCATTCTGCCGTTAAATCCTAAACTGAGAAGTCTGTACACGAATCCAGTTTTGCTAGAAGACGCGTTCGTATATCAGCATCTTCTGAAGATGTCAACCGGGCAACAAATATTAAAGCCTTGAATTGTTAGTCCGATATCTGTTTTAACTGGAAACGTTCACACTCTCGGTTTACTCTACCAGCGTACGTCACGATATCTTCTGTAGGGTGTCGAGAGATTTTCAGACAGTTGTATCGAAATTTAAAAGCAGATGACCTTTCATTGAAAATTGAACAAAGCTTCAAAACAGTGTCTTTCGAGATGAAGTCACGAGATTTCTGTGGAAGAATATAGTTGCAATATTGTGCATGTTCAGCTGCACCTAATTTCTACATTAAAAAGTGTACTTTGGCGAATTCGTCTAACGCGGCTGCATCAACTAGGAAACTGTCTTCATAACGCTGTTACCAAGGTGAAAATGTCACACCATTATTTGGATCATAATTAAACTCATGATTGCCGGTTGCCAAGGTCTTCTTCAGTTTTGGTGTTTGAAGTGGCGGTTGTACGTGACGTAGTCATGGCGGTTAGTTATGCTGTGAGTGACTAAAACATTCTAGCGTTCGTCTGCTGCTGCTCCAAAAAGGCTTGCTGGTGACGCTGCATCAGTTTTAGCCGCTGTTCAATCTGATCCTGTTGTTGCTGCATTTGCATCTGTTGCTGCTGTAATAGTTCCAATAACGCTGTTTCGACCATCTCCTACGCCAACTGTTGAATCATCTTGCACGGGTGAGGAGAACGAGTTGGTAAGACTCAAGTACAAAGTGTATCGATTGGTCACGTGGTACAGGCATATAAAGAATGAATAACCAAAGACAACCAATCAATAACTAACTGACGAATCGGCAGGCACTGGTACACCTGACTGGTTAATTTGTAGCATGACTTATCTGGCATGAGCGTGAGACTGCCTGTCCGATTCCGATCCGAAAACCCGCAACATAGTTTTCATTGGGAACAGCGGTCATTTCAACAGTCCGCTGTAGGCTGTAAAGTCTGCAGTAATGAGGCATATCAGTATCGTGCAAGTACTTGGCTGACTTATAAAAGGGTTTGAGCCTCACATAAACTCAAGTTCACGGTTTTGTTCGGTTCTCTTATCACCAACCGTGTTGAGGACGAAGAAAAGCACGTCGAAGGTGATTCTGGAACCACTGTCGCAGTATGCCAGAGATGTCTTCCTTAGGCATCACGACAGCACCGAGATAGTAGACGTAGCCTATGCGAGAGGCACGTGGGAAGTGCGCTGTAGCAAGAGGCGCATTTTCCACGTTGGCAGTTTAGAGGGTAACAAATGTGACTGTTGTTTCTCACCCCAGTGGATTATTTCCTGTCGTCATATTGTTGCCGTGTTTTGTTTGATTGACAGACCCATTACCAATGTGGTTGCGGGAAGTCGGTGGTTGTTGCCAGCCCGTGAGGAAGAAGAAATCTCGGTTTCTCAGTTTGATGAGCAGGTTGGTTGTATGCCTGCAACTGTTTCCACTTCTCGTCTGGACAGAATAAGGAGCGCTGAGGATGTTTGCCAAGATGTAGCTGTTACTTTAGGATGTATGAGTGCAGTCAACAATCGTGGACATGTAGCTGCGTTGCGAAGGATAAATGAGTTGCTTTCTAGCCATCCTGACCTATTATTGCACTGTTCAATCCCAGGTGGGAATGTTGTGCAGATGAGTTACCGAGCCTCGTTCGACAACTTATGGCCAGGGAAAACAGTGGACATCGGTAACGAATGGTATGAATCATTCTCTTTCAACCCCGAAGGGGTTAGTAGAAGAGGTGTTCCGTTGGTCAGGAAAAGCTTGGTAGTCAACTCAAATATCCCTACCTTTAGCCTCTTCTCCACAACGCATGCCTCAAGGGGTGCTACACAGATGCCGTCTACAAGTAAGATGGCATGCATATCTGATGAGTTAAGCCAGATACCCGCAGCTTCAATAGAACAACCACTTGTCTCTAACTCGCGAAGGAAATCTAAACGTGGACGTCGTGAGATTGACCAGGATATGACGGGGATTGACATAATCGGGGATCCCATGGAGATAGCTTATTTTAGACGAGTTGCTGAGAGTACGCCAAAGCAGTTCAAAACGAAAGTCAGGGAGGATTTTGGAAAGCAGCCTGCCTCAAAGCCTGTAGATTGCAACGTTCGCCATATATGCTTCCAAAAGGAGGATCCCGTGGACTTGGACGAAGACACCGTGCACTGGGTACAGTGCAGTCGTTGCTCAGGTTGGTACCACCACTACTGTGCCAACTACAACGAGTCTGAACCACTTTACACTTGCGTTGACTGCGACAACGTGGACAACACAAAGTAACCAACCAACATGGCGCTCTCAAGCGTCATATGAAAGAACACACGACCCTATTCAGGGCCACCTACGACATGGTTCCACGAGCTATGCTCATGTTTTTATTTTGCAGTGGTTATTGCCGTCAGACAAGTGAGGTACACTGAGTTTTCCTTCAGTTGTTCCTCTGTGGGTGAACAAGATAGCTGGAACTATGCGTCTATTTTCAAACCGATTTGCAGTGCTTACTGCCGTTA